>JAQHUG010000359.1:676287-688021 GCA_028555095.1 Dicrostonyx torquatus
TCTTTGGATAAGGGTTTGTCTATCTTGTTGATTTTCTTGATGTACTAAATCTTTGTTTCATTAATGGTTCATATGTTCCTTTGTTTCTATTTTATTGATTTCAGCCCTCAATTTTATTATTTCCTGGCATCTATATTTTTTTTTGTAAGAGTTTGCTTCTTTTTGCTCTAGAGCTTTCAGGTATTCTGTTAATTCACTCATGGAGGATTTCTTCTACTTCTTTATGCAGCCACTTTGTGTTATGAACTGTCCTCTTAATGCTGTTTTCATAGTGTCCCCTAAGTTTGAGTATTTTATACCTTTATTTTCATTGAATTCTGGAAAGTATTTCATTTCTTTATTTCTTCTTTGACCCAGAAGTGATTAAGTAAAGCATGATTTAGTTTTAATGAGTTTGTATGTTTTCTGTAATTAGTTTTGTTGTTGAGCTCTAACTTGTCACTGTGATTCAATAAGATACAGGGTTTATTCAATTTTTTTGTATGTGTTTAGATTTTCTTTGTGTCTGAGTGTGTGGAGAGTTTAAGAGAAGATTCCATGAGGTGCTGAGAAGAAGTTATATTCTTTTCTGTTTGGGTGGAATGTTCTATAGATGTCTGTTAATCCCATTTGAGTTATAACATCTCTTAGTTCTCTTATTTCTCTATTAATTTTATGTCTGTCAGTCCTGTTCATTGAGAGAATGGGGTGTTGGGGTCTCCCACTAATATTGTGTGGGCTTTGATACAGGATTTAAGCTTCAGTAATATTTGATTTATAAATGTGGTTACCCTTGTGTTTGGGGAATAAATGTTCAGGATTGAGACTTCATCCTTATGGAATTTTTCCTGTGATGAATACAAAATGTATTTTTCATCTCTTTAACTTGAAGTCTATTTTGTTAAATATTAGGATGGTTTTATCAGCTTGCTTCCTATGTCCATTTGGTTGGAAAATATATTCCAAACCCTACACTCTGAGGAAATATTTGTCTTTGAGGTTTAGATTTTTTTGTATGCAGCAGAAGGATAGATCCTGTTTTCATTTCCATTCTATTATCTTATTTCTTTTTGTAGGTGAGTTGAGTCCATTGATAGTAGAGGATATTAATAATCACTGATTGTTAATTCCTGTTATTTTCTAATAGTAGTGTGTGTGTTTCTCTTCTTTAGAATTTGATGGAGTGGGATTATCTAATGACTGTGCTTTTGTGGGTACAGCTGACTTCTTTGGGTTAAAGTTTTCCTTCTAGTATTTTCTGTATTGCTGAATTTACAGATAAGTATTGCTTGTATCTGGTTTTGTCATGGAATACCTTGTTTTCTCCATCTACGGTGATTCAAAGTTTTGCTGGTACTTGTAGTCTGTATTGGCATCTGCAGCCTCATAGTTTCTGCTTAACATCTGCTTATTACTCTCCAGATTTGAGAGTCTCCTTTTAGAAGTTAGGTATAATTGTGATACTTCTACCTTTATATGTTGCATTACCGTTTTTTTCTTTGCAGCTCTAAATATTCTTTCTCTATTCTATATATTTTGTGTTTTGAATATTATATGAGTTTTATTTATATGATTATTACATGGGGACTTTTCTCTGTGCATTCTGTTTGATGTTCTGTAAACTTCTTTTATCTTCGTAGGCATTTCCTTCTTTATCTTATGAAAGTTTCTTCAGTGAATTTGTTGAAAATATTTTCTGTGCCTTTTATCTGGCATTCTTCTTCTATCCCTATTATTATTAACTTTGGTCTTTTCATAGTGTACCAGATTTCCTGAAAATTATGTGGTATTACTTTGTTGACTTTTATGTTTTCTTTGACCGATGAATCTTTTTCCTCTATCATGTCTTCAAAACCTGAAATTCTCTCTTCCATCTCTTGCATTCTGCTTGCTATTCTTGAAACTGTAGTTCCTGTTCATTTATCCAGATTTTCCATTTCCAGAATTCCCACAGTTTTTGTTTTCTTTATTGCCTCTATTTCAATTTTCAAGTCTTAAAATGTTTCCTTTACCTCTTTTATTGTTTTATCTTGGCTCTTTAAGGTCTCTACCTTCTTAATAAAGTGATTTATAATGTAATTTTCTTTATTTTTTTGGCGTTGGTATGTTCAGGTCTCCCTGCTGTAGGACCACTAGTTTCTGGTGATGCCATATTGCTCTTTAGGTCACTGAATGTTTTCTTGTATTGGCATATACCCCCTCTTCCTCCTGTACCAATTGGTACAGGCAGTGTCTTTGCCTTTTTGTCCAGTCATTAAAGTTGGTGTCTATATGTGAGAATCCTCTCTCTCTTGGACTTATTGATGCAGTCACTGTGTCTCAGGGAGCTGCTGAGGTAGTAGGGGTGAGTAGGTTTGGACTCACTCAGAGTAGGACTTGTATGTAACAGAGTCCCATTGTGGGATTGGAGAAGTCTGTCTATAGGAGGCTTACTGTTGTGGCTGAGATGGATGGGGAGGGGCCTAAGGTTTTGCCCCAGGGCCTAGGGACTAAAGACTGGACTGCCTAGCCTAGAGGATGGATGGTGACTCACCCTTAGATCTGCTCTATTCAGTCCCTGTCTAAGAATATTTTAACAATAACATTTTCTTTGACTGATGAATCTATTTCTGCTATCTTATCTTCAATGCCCACAATTCATTCTTCCATCTTTTGTATTCTTGTGGTGATGTTCGCATCTATAGTTTCTGTTCACTTACCCATATATCCAGAAAGTCCCGAGTCTGTGTTTTTTTTATTGTTTCTATTTCCATTTTTAGGTCTTGAAATCATTCTTAACCTCTTTGTTTTTAGTTGGCTTTCTTGGCATTTTTTAAGGGATTTATTTATTTACATATTTTTTGTCTTTTACTCAGTTTCTTTAAGGATTTTTTTCATTTCCTATTAAAGACCTCTATCATCTTCATAATGTTATTTTAATTAATTGTCTTGTGCATCATCTGTATTGAATTCTTCAGGCCTTGCTGTGTTAACATAGCCAGGCTCTGGGGGTACCATATTTCCCATTCTTATTATTGATTGTGTTCTCACACTGCTGCTTTGGCATCTGAGTTTGGGATGATTATAGGTCTAGGTGGTTATTCCTGTATTTGTCTATTTTGGATAGGCATTGTGTTCCTTGGCTTTCGTTTTCTCTCTTGTCTTCTTTTTTAAGTGGTCAAGGGTTCTGGTGACTAATGAGTGAGTCTTCATGTCTTGGAGAGTTTCTCCACTGGGGTTTTTGAGGTTGGGAAAAAAAAAAAAAACCTCTGGAGTTGTAAGTGTTATCATTGCTTCTGCAGTTCTAAGTTCCTATGTGACTTCTTGGATTCCTAGTTGGTTGGTAGCATCCAAGCCAGCAGAAGTTTCCTGCCAGGACTAGTGTCTCTAGAGCCAGAATCACATCAGGCAAAGTTGAAGTTTTTTCCCCAAAATTATAGGCCAGAATATAAGTTCCATGGGAAGGTATACATTCTGGGGTTGCTGGATTGGCTTTAAGTCATTTTAGTGATCTGTGTGCACTGTCTTACCTGTTATCCCTAGATCCAGCTTGGTCTCTGGAGAAGCTTAAGTCTTCCTCCAAAGTTGCAGGCAGGAATATAGCATTAAGAAGGTGCAGTCAGATGTTGTTAGGATTTAATGAGTGATAGTGGGCAGTGGGCAGTATCTTACTTGGGGTCCCTAGGAAGACCTTGGCCTCCAGGAAAACTGTTGGAGCTGAGATTGATTCACTTTTATAAGAATCAACATAGAGAAGACAAATAACAAAAGACACAGAAAAAATCAGAAAAATTCAGATATATCTTATTCTACAAGGCAAATTTTTCTGGTTCTGTATTACATAAATATATGAAAAAAGTAAAGCAGACTACACTGCTTTTGTGAAGAGTTTCTTAAGCATAATGTAAAATATAAACTTTGTTCAGCTCATGAAATAAGTATTGGGATAATATTACCAATGTTTGGTTTTGTTTTTATTGAGCTCTACATTTTTCTCTGCTCCCCTCCCTGCCTCTCTGCTCCCCCTTCAACAGTCTCCCAAGGTCCCCATGCTCCTAATTTACTGAGAAGATCTCGTCTTTTTCTACTTCCCATGTAGATTAGATCTATGTAAGTCTTCCTTAGTGTCCTCATTGTTATCTAAGTTCTCTGGGATTGTGTGTAGGCTAGTTTTCTTTGCTTTATGTTTATACCAATATTTGGATAATGAGCAGTATATTAAACTATAGAAAATAATCATTGTTTCAGTTTCCCAGCTATAATATTCTCATTATGTATTCATCAAATGCCCATGATATAAAGAGATAAATAATAAAAAAGTAGAAAAGTCATATTCAAGTGCATGAATATGTCCTAGAAATTACTCTAGAAACCCAAACTTTACCATCACAAGGAATGAGATATAATTTGTAACTTTAATAAAAGTCAGGTCTGAGTTTCTAAGAAGAATGCTATTTAAACATGTCTCTGTAAGCAAAGAAAGATCTTATAAATGTTTACCTCAGAACCAAATGTTTCAAACATAAAATTTCACATTACAAATACCTTCAAAGTTGGATGTTTCATATTATTCTGAGAATAGAAAAGAATCTGTGATGAACTGAGCAGACCAAGTGTGTGGAAAATGGATAAGATCACAGCAAAGAAAGATTATTGATGAAACAGATAATGAAGGTATTACTGAGGATGGTGTAGGTTCAATAGAAACATGGCATACCACTCTAAGTAAAATAAATATATCAGCTGATGCTTTTAATTTGAGGAGGTGACATAAAATTTAATTTTCTTATATTTCATTCATATATATATATATATATATATTTAGGGTACTGAAATTATTGATAAGTGAATCTTCATTGGCTTTAAATATTGAATTGTACTTCTTTCAAACTCAGCATTTAATAAAATTGGGATTGGATGAATAGGTGTAACTTCAATACGGATTGAATTTTTCAGGTCAGCACTGATTTCAACTCTCTTAAGAAATTATGGTATTGAAGAAACTGAAGGCAGACTCTCAGGTAAGAAGACAGAGTAAAAATCTCATCTTTGCAATAGCATAAAAGAAAATAATGAAATATATTATAAATATAATACAAGTGAGAATTCCATGAAGAAGCAAACAAAAATGCGAGAAAAATGGTAGTCATGACCAGGCCATTGCAAGTGGCACTAGTGACGTCAGTAAAAACCACAAGGAAATGCTGCCTTTCTTGCATGCACATTGGCATTACAAAAATAATAATTAGCTAATCATGGACATTGTACACAACTGGTAATTCTCTGTCTATGAATGGAGAATTTCAAAGCAGAGTGGGTTTATCAGCTGAGGTCAGTAGGAATCACCAGATATCAGTGTAGATCCTCATCTTCTCCACATACCAGTACCCTTAGTAACTCCAGGAAAAAACTCCTGATACAATGCAGTACCATCAGAACCAAGGGCAGGGGACAATATGACTTGCTAAAATGGAGACGCTTATTTTTAAATAAATTTAGTTATTTACTTATTTGACATCCCAGACACAGTTTCACCTCCTTCCTCTCTCCAGTCTGGTTCCTCAACCACCCTCTGTTTCTATCCCCAATCCAACCACTCTTCCTTCATTTTTGTTTAGGAGAGGTTTGTCTTCTAAGAATATCAACATACATGGCATATCAAGTTACAGTATTACTAAGCACATACCAATGTATTATGGATGTACAAGGCAACTCAGCATGAAGGCCAGTAAAAGTGTGAGAGACAGCCTCTCTTCCCACTGGTAGGAGATCCACAAAAGTACAAAACTACACATTTGTCATATAATATGCACAGTGTCTAAGATGATTCCATGTGAGAGGCTCCTTGGTTGTTGACTCAGTCTCTGAGTACCTCTGAGCCCAAATTTCTTGATACTATGAGTTTTTTATGTTGTCCTTGACTACTCTTACTCCTACAATCCTTTCTTCCCCTCTTCTGGGGATTCCCTGACCTCCACCTAATGTTTGGTTGTAGATATGCATCTGTTTCCATAGACAAGGTAAAGGAGGATTCAAAGGGAGATGCCCAGATACCCCATGGAAGGAGAAATAGAAGAGCATTTATGAGTGGATTGTAGATGTTTAGAGATGGAGACATGAGTGATTAGGTTGGGGGAAAATTGGAAAAGGGGGGGCATTTCAGGGTCAGGTGCATACTTGGCACAAGGGAATCTCACAGGAATCTACAAGAATTGTCACAGCTAAGACTCTTGCAATATCGTATACCTAGAATGAACAGGCCAATGCCTGTTTACAGGCAAGACATCAAGCAGAAGGAGTGGGAAACCAATCCAGCTATATAAGCTTTGAAGGGTAGGCAATGTCCTTTCAAAGACTACTGCTGAGCTCAGTGGGATCTTATAGAAATAGCTTCCACACTCCTTCCCCTAAGATCTAGCACTGGGGAAATTAATACAAATTAGCAGTTCTGAAGCAAAGAGGATATCAAGGAAAAAATAAATCTGTACTTTATAACTTAATTTTTAAAATTAATCATCACTTAGCAGAAATACAGAGCTTTTCAATTAATATATTGTATGGTATAATTATATGGCTTTTCTACATGCTTATTTATCGTTTCTAACATTGAATATTGTCTATTTTCTCCCTACACACAATTCATAAAATTTCCTCTCCTCATTTTAACTTTTAACTAATTTTTAGCAAACTTTTAATATTTGCTATAAAGATAAAATGGAAAACAACCATTCTGCAAGAAGTAATCAGACCCATACAAACAAAATAAATATCACACAATTTACCTCATATGTGCACATTAGTTTTAAATCTCCCGATGAGTGTGCTTCATTTTGAATAGCTATCAAGGTCAGTTAATTACTAAGGAGCCAGGTGGAGCTTTCAAAGAGGGCTGATAGAGGGCACTGATATAAAGTATTAAAAGGGAATAGTGGAATAGGAAAGTTTAATTTGGGATTGTTGATGTCACCACATACTTGAGCCATAGGGATGAAGCTGGTACTGACATGGCAACTTTACCCTTATTATATAATCTTGTAGTGAAAAAAGATGCTATGCATGCTATTAGAGGGGAAAAACTATCATCAAACTTATCCAGCTGTGAAATCTGCCAGGTAGAGTAATGACTGTCTTTTCAAGACATGTTCACTAGTGCAATGGGGGCATAGACACCATGAGAGTAAACTATGACTTTTTGACTACATTTAAGTCTCACACCACAGGATGAAATTTCTACCTGGCATTGCTATTTGACTAGAAACTATGTAGGGATAAGTTACAGATACTTAGATCAGAACATACCACTATTATTCTGCTAAATGGACACAGCATAAAACTAAAACTTAATTACTCCTTTTTATACCAATAGATGAATGCATCATTCAAGTTTAATCTGTAAAAATTCTCTTTTCAGCAGATGGCAGATAAGGCAGACATTCTCAACTAGCCAGGGTTTAAAAAATAAGCAATTGCCATATTCCAAGCCCTTAAGGATATTATAAGCAGCAGCCACTTCTCTCAAAGCTCAGGTATCAGCTTCATTGATGTCCGAATCTTCTAATTCATGACTGAATCTTCTTTTCCTCACCTGATATCCAGTAATACCAGTAACTTATTATGTTGCTGGATATTTATTTTGAGGTTTTTATTAGATTTTCTTCATTTTTCATTTGTGAAATTTCAGTTTTTTTCAGTATGTCCTTCTCTGTATTGAATTTATATTACAAATTATTTTTTGACATTTTAAATTTAATTAAAATGTTTATTTTTATTCTATTGAATTCTATTCTATTTTTAAAGATTTTTCTTGTGTAAAAGTGTTTCTGCCTAAATGAATATATAGACAGTATGTACATGTCTGGTGCTTGAGAAGGCAGAAATAAAAGTCAGATCCCTGGAACTGTACTTCCAGATTATTATGAGCAACCTGGTGGGTTCTGAAAACTCAACGCAGGTCCACTGAAAGAATAGAAATCTTTACAGTTCCCGTCTTTGATTTAAAGATGAAACAAGATGCAGAAGGAGGATTAGAGACAGAGACAGAGAATTAGTACAAGGAACCATATCTTCTGGATTCTGTAGGGCAACTGTGCTTATAAATTCACAGTGGGTGTGACAGTATGCAGAAAGACTGTGCAAGCCCAAGCTAGACCAAATTCTAGCATGAAGAGAGCAACTTAGTGAAAAAATCCCATCACTAGAAATGGATCTTTAGGCAATTGTTAGTTTCTGGGAGAGCAAGAACAAGATTTGTCCAAGTAACATACCCCTTGCAAAATCAATCTTGTTCCCGTGTAAGTATACCCATCTGATTATATTTAGGCACCACAATTTGTTTTTGAGGGGAAGAAACACACAAACTTTTGTTGCTAGCAAAGGAGAGCTGATAGAGAAATGGAAGTGTGTGTGTGTGTGTGTGTGTGTGTGTGTGTGTGTGTGATGATAAAATACATTTCACAAAATTCTCATAGAGCTAGAAATGTTTTATGGTTATGTTTTACCAGTTGGAAAATATCAAAGTAACAAGTGAATTATTAGAGTTGTGTGACCTATCAAATTTAACTCATGTTGAGCTAAAGAACTTGAACAGTTCTATAATATATAATAAGATTAAAGCATTCATTTTGATCAAAATCACCCAACTATGATTAATCCAAGTACAAGTGGGTTAACTGCTAAATTCCACTGGTTCTTAAATGAAGACTTAATATCTGTGTTTCTTAAAATATTTCATGAAATGAAAAGAGACCACTGAGGGATAGACATCTTAAAACAATATAAATTGAGAAGGAAATAAAAGAAGTAAAAGGAAGTAAAAATGTACATTTATGTAGATGTTATATTTCTACAAACAAGAAACATCAAAGAATCCAGGAGAAAACTAGAGCTGCTAATTGGTAGGATATAAAATTAACATACAAACCTCAGTAGTCTACTAATGAGAAACATACAAAAAAAGAAATCAGGGAAATACTCACATTCGTAACATTTTAAAATATATATCTTGGAATAAACTTAACTTAGGAATTAAGGAACCTCTACAATAAAAATTTGGAGTCACTGAAAAAAGAAATTGTAGAAGATGCCAATGATGGAACTGCTTCTTGTGCTCTTTCATCCACAGAATCAATAGTGTGAAAATGGCGATATTAGCAGAAGCAATAAATAGGTGCAATGCAGCGATTATTGAATTTTCATTGTGTTTCTTCTCAGAAATAGAAAAAATCTTTAAACTCATATTCATGCACAAATGTAATCCTGAGAAAAAGGAACGATGCCATAAATAACATCATACCTGTTTTCAAGGCAAAATGTAGAAACCAAAAGGATACAAGCATTAAAACAGATTCACAAATCAACAGGACAAAATGGAAGATTCAAACACAAACCTATTCATCTCTAGCCATTCTGTTTATTTGCTACATATACCAAAATATGCATTTTAGAAAAGATAACATCTTCAACATGCTTGGAAAATTGAATGTTTGCCTATAGAATAATTAAACATGTTCTGTATCTCTTAGTTCACAAAAAAGTCACTCCAAAAGAATCTAAGCTCTAAATGTGTGACTTCAACCTCTAAACAGAATAAAGGGAAAATCTTGAGAAAATAGTTCAATATTGGCCTAGGCAATGTCTTTTGAAATGGGATTGTAGTGCTTCAGAAATGAGTACAAAACGCTGCTCATTGTCATTTTCTCAAATTAAATGCTTCATGGGAAAAGAGAACAGAAAACAAGTGAAGAGACAGCTTAGAGAATGAAACTCGACTTGTTACAGATTTGATAGAGTATCAACATCTAGGGTGTGCAGAGAAAAATGAAAATAAAAATCACAAAAAAATCATTAAAATAGACAAGCAGACAATCCTCAAAAGATGGAGTAAAAATGATCCATGAACATATGAAAAAAATTTCAACAGCACCAGCTATCAGAGAATTCCAAATAAATAAGATTCTACATCAAGATTCTTACTCACCAATAAGAATGTCAGTCATCAAGAAAAACTTAAAATAAATACTGTCAAGGATAAAAACAGAAGATATCACTTTTTACAATTGATGAGAATGTAAAAATCTATGAAAATCAGAAGTGTAGTTACTAAAATCAAAAATTTATCTCATGACCCAACTATACTTCTCATGTGTCTGCTCAAAATATTACATCTAGTTACACTACAGTGACGTTTTAATGTTAATATTTGTTACAGCACTATTCACATTAGCTAAATTATGAAACCAATGTAGAAGTCCATCAACAGATAAATCAATAAAACTGTTGTATATTCTGAATTGCTATGTAGGCAGTCAGGCTGATTGGTATCATAAATGTCACCATATAAATTCAATTGTTTTCTAGGTGTCATACAGTTATAATCATCGATAACTATTATTTTTTTAAATAATAGTATGGCATTTTTGTGCTGTAGAGATAGTTCAGTAGTTCTGAATATTTACTGCTCAAAAATAAAGACCTGAGTTAATGTCCTAACACTGATATCTGGTGGCTCATAAATGCCTGTAATTCCATTTCCAAGGGATATAAGTACCATTTTATCACCACTTTGTGCACCTGTACACATATATGAACAGACACATACACATAAATAAAATAAAATAAAACTTAAGAAAAATGAAACCTCCCTCTACCCTTGCTGATGAAGGCATAGAACTTTCTATATCTTGTCATATATGTACCTAACATATATTGCTTGTTCGTGATCTTCTTGGAGTCAATGGTTTTGATTTTACACTACCATGGTGAAAAATTCATAGCATATTATTTTAAAAAATGGTGGGTAAATATATTTGAAGCAATGAATGAGAAAAATGTATTTTGGAAATAAACTTAAATGTGTACACAAGGCTTAGGTAATAATACAGGCAAAGTTGTATTGAGTTCATAGGTAGGACATTTCATTTTATCTAGAATAGTCATTCAGTTCTTGCAATGTTGAAAATAAAAAGTCAGCTTTCATCTGTGGCTTAATCTCTGTAAAATATTAAGCTAAAAGAAAAATTTCTGGCAATGAATGACATGGAAATGATTGAAGATGATCAAACCAGGTGACTAAAGTCTTAGAGGGAAAATAAGAAGATTAATAATGATGTTGAAAATGTGTCAGATAATCAACTGAATGTAGGGTTTCAGAGGACAAGATTTGGGTTTGCAATGGTTGTCAGGGATTAGAGAGTTCAAGCATCCTGGTCATTCCTGCATGTTGCTGTAAATGTGTGATAGCCACAGTAAGGTATGGGGGAGAAGGGAGGCCTGAGGGAAAATTGTGCCCCCCAACTTGGTGTGGAGTTCACAGGGGATGGAAGAGAGATAACATAATGAATTTCACATATTTTTGACTTCGTGGTTTCTTTCAACTGAGTCCAAATGGACAGGAAATAAGTATTTTCCTTCACAAGTTCCTCTCATTATGATTTCCCAAAATATGGGACCTCCTGAAACTGAGAAGCTTCTATAAAGCAAAGGACCCAGTCATTAAGACAAAAAAGCATCCTACTGAATGGGAGAAGATCTTCACTAACCCCACATCAGACAAAGGTCTGAACTCCAAGATATACAAAGAACTCAAGAAACTGGACATAAAAATTCTAAACTCCCCAATTAAAAAATGGAGTAATGATCTGAACAGAGAATTCTCAACAGAAGAACTACAAATGGCCAAAAGATACTTAAGGTCATGTTCAACGTCCTTAGCCATCAGGGAAATGCAAATCAAAACGACTTTGAGATACCATCTTACACCTGTCAGAATGGCTAAAAT
>JAQHUG010000359.1:710143-739482 GCA_028555095.1 Dicrostonyx torquatus
CCTTGGGCTTCCCATAGGACAGGGTATCCTGCACCATCTTAAGGAAGCAGGGGGAGGGTGGTGGGGTAGTGGGGGAGCGGGAGGGCTGGGAACAAGGGGAGTAAATGTAAATTTTTCTTTTAACAATAAAAAAGGAAGAAAAAAGAATTCTTTGTTTATATCTGCATCCCATTTTTAAAAATTGAATTATTTGCTTTCTTGATGTTGATGTGCTTTGTCTTACAGCAAATCTTTCAGTTTTATCCAGTCCCATTTATTAAGTCCTAATCTTAGAGTCTGTGCTATCAGTGTTTATTACAGAAAGTCTTTTTCTATGCCAATGAATTCAAGGATATCCCCTACCTACTCGTCTCTCAGGTTCACTTATCTGATTTTAAAATAAATCTTTAATTCACTCACAGTTTAGCTTTGTTCAGGGTATTAAGTATGGATCTATTTACATTCTGCTATATGTATACATCAACATTAACCAGAAACATTTACTGAAGATGCTGTCTTTTTTTCCTGGGTGTATTTCTGGTCTTTAAATAATGATTTGTATATGTGTGTGTATGTGGATTTACATCAGGGCCTTCAATTTGATCCCCTTGATCAACTTGCTTGATTTTATGAAAATAACATGTAGTTTTTATTACTATATCTTTATAGCACAAATTGAAATAAGGACAGTGAGACCTCCACTAGTTCTTGTACTATGCAGAGTTGTTTTACCTATGGAGAGGGTGCATGAACCCAACTTATTCCTAAGTTTAATGGCATTGTATTGAGTTTCTCACCATTCAACTTTATGTTCTCTGTATATTTGCTGTAAACTGCTTCTCTTATGTATCTGTATGTCCCTTGTTTCCCGAATCTCTCCTGTGCTTACATTAAACAGTAGTGCTTGATTTTTGTCAAACGCCTTTTCTACGTCTAAAGAGATGATCATGTATGTTTTGTCTCTAAGTTACACTTTTTAAATTTTCATATATTGAAATATCCTTATATGTCTAGGATGAAAGCTATTTGATCACAGTGGATGATACTTTTTATTTATTCTTGCATTTAATTTGCAATTATTTTATTAAGTGCTTTTGCATCATTTTCATAAGGGATATGGGCCTGTAATCCTCTTTTATTTGTTGAATCTTAATGTGGTTTGAAGATCAGGGTAACTGGCCTATAAAATGAATTGAGCAAACTGTCTTCTGTTTTTTTTTATGTGAAATAATTTGAGAAATATTGGCATTAACACTTCTTTGAAAATCTGGAATAGTTTTCTATTAAAATCATCTGGGCCTAAGTATTTTGGGGGGGTTAAAGATTTTTAAGGACTACTACTGTTTCATTAAGGGTTATGGGTCTTTTTAAATTGTGATATTAATTTAATTTTGGTAAGTGATATCCCTGGAGAAAATATCCATTTCTTTAAGATTTTCTAATTTTTTGGAGTACATATTTTAAAATATGTGCTTTTAAAACTCTATTTTCTTAGTGTCTGTTGTTTTATGCTCCTTTTCATTTCTGACTTTATTAATTGGGATATTTTCTCTCTGTTTTTTAATTACTTTGAATAAGGGTCTGTTTATCCTTTTGACTTTTCTCAAAGAACCAACTCTTTGTTTTTACTCTTCTGCTGGTGCTTAATTCTTTTTGTTCTAGAACTTTCAGGTCTGGGATGATTTGCTAGTATAAGGTCTCTGCATTTTTTCTTGTTGACACTTACTGGTGTGTTTATTTTCATTAAATTCTAAAAAGTCACCATTTCCTTAGTATATGTCTTGACATTTATTTCATTAAATAGAATTTATTTTCAGTTTCCATGAGTTTGAAAGTTTTCTGTTCTTTCTTTTGTTGATTTCTAGCTTTAATCTGTTGGTGTCCTACACTTTATAAAGGGTATTTCAATTTAATTTACTCAGTTGAGACTTTCTTTGTGTGCAAGTATGTGAAGAATTTTGGATAAGGTTTCATCATGTGCAGGTAAAAGTTGCATTCTTTTATACTTGGATATAAAAGATGCTCTGTGATATCTGTTAGGTCCATTTAGTTTAGAAAACCAGCTAGCTCCAGTGTTTCTCTGTTTAGTTTTTGTATAGATGACTGTCCACTGTTGAGAATGTGGTATTGAAATATGCCACTATCAGTGTGTGAAGGACAATATGCGATTTAAGCTGTGATATTGTTTCTTATGCAAGCTTACCCAAAGCTTTTTTGAGGTGGGAAATAGAAGTTAAGAATTGAAATAAATGTCATCTTTGTGGATTTGTCCTTTGATGTGTTTGTAGTGTCCTTTGCTATCCCTTTTGATAAGTTTTTATTTGAAGTCTATTTTTTTTAGATATCAGAATGGCTACATAAACTTGCTTTCATTTGCTTGAAGTATCTTTTGCTAACTATCTACTCTGAAGTAATGTTCATACTTGGTAATGAAGTGTTTTGCTTAGACACAGCAGAAGCATGCATTTTTTTTAAATCCATTATGTTAGTCTGTGTCCTTTTATTGGAGAATTGAGGCACTTGATATTGAGGGACAGCAATGATCAATGATTTATTCCTGCTATTTTTCTGTTTTGGTTTTTGGTTGTTTGTTGATGTGGGATTCCCCTTTGTATGCTATAAATATGTTTTATTACCATTGGCTGTTAAAAAAGCTGTTTTGCCCAATGGCTTAGTAGAGTAAAGCCAGGTGGGAAATCTGAACAGATATATAGAGAGAAAATAGGTAGAGTCAAGAAATGTCATGTAGTTGCCAAAATAGAGAGAAAGATGCAAGCTACCAGCCAGAATCTTACTAGTAGGTCACAGCCTTGTGACAATACACAAATAAATAGAAATTGGTTAATTTAAGATGTAAGTTAGCTAGAAATATACTTAAGCTATTGGACAAACAGTGTTGTAATTAATATGGTTTCTGTGGTATTCAGGTCTGGGCATCTGGGAAACGAATGAGCAGTTTCTGTCTACAGTTCATGTTTTTGGCAGTGGTTGTATAAATGTGTGTGTGTGTGTATGTGTATTTTAATGAGTGTATTTAATCTCTGTAGGTTGGAGTTTTCCTTATAATACTTTCTGTAGGGTCAGATTCATAAACAGATATTGCCTAAATTTGTTTTTTTTACCATGGAATATCTTATTTTCTCTATCTATGGTAATGAGATGCTTTGAGTATAGTTGCCTGAGTTGGCATCTGTGGTCTTTTAGAGTCTGTAACACATTTTTCCAGGCCCTTCTGGCTCTTAGAGTCTCCCTTGAGAAGACAGATTTAAATGGTCTGCATTATATATGACTTTGTCTTTTGTTCTTGCAGGTTTTAATATTGGTTTTTTGTTCTGTATGTTTAGTGTTTTGATTTTTATATGCCAAGTGGACTTTCTTTTCTGTTTCAATATATTTGGTAGTCTGGATGTTGCATGTACATTTATTGATATATTTTTAGGTTACAAAAGTTTTCTTCTATGATTTTGTTTAAAAAATGGTTTCTGGGCCTTTGAGCTGAATTTTTCTCAATCTGCTATATTATAGCAATCTATTATTCTTAGGTTTCTTTTCATATTTTCTTTAATTCTGACATTTTTTGATAAGATTGTTTTAAATTTAACTTTTTCTTTGACTGATGGCTCTACTTTTCCTATTTGTCTTCATTTCCTTGGAGTCTGTATTTCATCTCTAATATTCTCTTGGCAAATCTTGACTATGTAGTTCCTATTCAACTTCATAAATTTTTCATTTTCAGAATTTCTCCAGTCTGTGTTTTCATTACTACTTCTACTTTCATTTTGTCTCTTGAACAGTTTTGTTCATTTTTTCAACTGTCCTTCAACTGTTTTGGGGTTTATTTTTTTTGGATTTTTTAAGTGAGTTATCTATTTCCTCCAATTGTTTGTGTTTTCCTGAATGTCTTCAAGGAATTTGTTCATTTCCTCTTTAAAGATCTCTCTTATCAACATATAGTTGGTTTTAATGTCTTCTTTTTGTGCTTCAGTTCTGATGGATAATTCAGTTCTGATGGATAATTTAGGGACTACTGTTGGGGTAGCTGGGCTCTAGTGTAAACATATTGCCCTGCTTGTTATTCAATTTGCTCTTATTCTCGTGTTTAGCCATCTGAGTTCGTGATGATTTTAGGTATAGGTACTGAATTCTGAGTTTGTCTTTGTTGGATTGGTGTTTTTTTTTCTGTGGTTTCTGCTTCATTTCTTGGTTATTTGAAAGTCTTTTGGCCCTATGTTACCTGGTTTTCTGATCTTCTCACCTGGTGTGTCTGCCATCATTACTGGCTGGTATTTTATGCTAGGATTCTGGGATGTGTAGGGGAAGGAAAGTTGGAGAAGAAGGTCATTGTGATCCTTAGGGTAGGGAGAGGAGAGGAAAAGGAGATCACAGTGGATTTTCTGTTACAGAGCTTTGGGTGAGACTTATATTATATTATAAAATAATAAAGCAATAATAGGACTGTAAATCTGCCATCAACATACCTGATGCCCTGGGAGAAGTCTCCGTTGGTCAGCGGGGGATACCTGCTAGGGTTGTAAAACAGGACAAAGTAAAGTATGTGGAGTAGAAGATTGGAAAGGAAGGATCTGTGGGATCCACAGAAGATGAGAGTATGGGGATTTGCAGAGACAGCTGCCACCTGTTTTCTGCCACAAAGCTTGGGATATACCTAGTGGATTGGATCTATGGAAATGGAGAGAGAAAAGATATGGCCACAGCCTACCTGGTTTTCCAGCAGGTATCTTTGTTGATGTTGTATGAATATGGGAAATGTTTTTTAAGCTAGGTTAAATTTCAGAAGATACTTCAGGGAATAAAGTGACATTCCTTCCCTCAGAAGCTATTAACTACCAATATACTCACAGGGTGGGAGAGGACCTTATGGTTCATTCTCATATTCATGATAAAATATTGATTAGCACAATCTTGGATAGGTCTTTTGCATAAAACAATAGCAGCAGTGATACACAATGAAGACATTCATTATAATCTTATCATACATATATGTCATTGTAATTTTTGTACTTAAACATGTCCCTCACTGTCCATCTCTATACTCTCTATTTCCCTCATAATTTTCTCCTTGCTTCTCTTAAGTAGTTGCCTTTCCTTTCTCATGTCACATAATTCCATTATTGTTTTTTATCTCCTTCCTTCAACTCATAAGATCTCTCTATGCTTTCTCATGCCTCCCTTTCTGCTTCAATGAACCACACCAACATAATTTTAAATGTTAAAGAAACCACATAGTGTTTTTCTTCATTTTGAGTCTAACTTACTTTTCTCTATATAATGATTTGCACTTTGTATTTATATTTCCAATATGTGTCATTAATCTTTCTTTATTGTTGTAATTTAAGATTTCATTGTGTATATGTTTCACCAGTCACTAAATATCCAAAGGGCTTTTATTTCTTAATTTCTGTGAGTAGTGTGCAGCAACAAATGCTAATCTGAAAGCATCATTGGAGTTTTATTTATAGTCATTGAAGTATACATCCAGGAATAACTATTTATTAATAATATATCCACATTTCTATCTTCAGTTTTGAAGAACTTCATCCAAGGTTTCTTCACTCACCATCAATAGTAATGATCAAAATTTCCCCTTTCATAATATCCATGCCAACATTAGTTTTTGTTTTTGTTTTGTTTTTTCTTGATGAAATCAATTCTGACAGGAAAAATATGGTCTTGCAACAGAAGCAAATCTAGCTGAAATTTATCTGAGTTTAGCACACATCAGCTTGATTTAAAGAAAATATAAAATACCCCAGACATCAGTAAAAGTGATGTCTGTTGTGTTGTCTTATATGATCATAATAGTATGAAATATACATGAAATGTATAGAGATTAGAAAGAATAATTTCTGATCTTAACTCCTTGATAATTACAGAGAACATTTGTAATCCAAATGATTGTAGACCACTAGTGGATCACTAGATACACCTGTGAGAAAGAAAGATCTTCAGACTGGTGAAAATGGACCAGTCACATACTGTGAGAACAGCCACATTCTCTTGTCTTATCCTAATGAAAAATACAACATTTTAAATTTGGTGTTGTCTGTGAATTCAGCATACCATTTCACCACATTTGAGACATACTGGAAATGATAAAGGCACCAAATAACAACAGAAAAAACTGAATGGCAGTATGCATTTTGAGTGTGTTTTAAGTCATTCTTCACAATCCTGTTTTTAGCCAAATTGTTGACCACAGTTTAAGTCAATGTGTTATATAGTTTCCAGTAGTGAAGTCTTTCTTTAACTTTCAGTTTACTAATTAAACATTAATCCTTAACTGTTGGTGTTTGAGTCAACATTATTTTACTATGCTAAATTTTACTGAAAATGTTAAGAAGAAGAAAATTCTGCTGTTAGAAAATATCTGTTAACATTTTGTACCCAAAATATGCATATTAATTTTAAAAAGATTTAAATTCAAAACATTAAATTAAAAATAATTGCATAGTAAAATTGGTAATATAAACATGTCACTAATTTAATTCAGAGCAGGCAGATGCTAGACAGTTATAAGTCAGAAGGTGACTGATACCAATTTCAAGATGGTAGCTATAATTGAATTTTCATTAATGGATAATTTCAGCAACTTGTGTCTGTACTATCTCTAAGTATCACTTTGATTAATCCTCTAACCATCCAACTTACAGGACTCAGATATTCATTTTACCCATAGATCGATGTAAATTGTACTTAGATGTTCTGGGTAGACCCAGAAGAGTTCAGGATGAATTTTTATTATAATGTAAATTGTGGTTGCCTATTAATAAATATTAATAGAAAAAATTTTTAAAGGATTAAAAAAGTGAGTGTTATATACATAAGACAACCATGTAATTTGTCCAATTGGGAAATTTTGTGAACAAATTGGGGTAAAGCTTATTAGAAAAATGATAATAGGCATCTATGAATACTATTCCATTTGAACAAGAATATTTGTCTTAATATTTAATGTTATTGTAAAATGGAAATTATAAGCTATTTCATAAAACTTTGAAGGAAAATCGAAATAAGATAGTCAGTAAGAAATATAAATTTTTGAAATGTGTTGAGGAATTGGCATGGTTGGAGTGGAGAATAAGTGTGGATGTGATCAAGATGTACTGTACACATAAATGAAACTTTTAAAGAAGAAATACAAATATTACTTTAAAAAGATAAAAAAACTATGTTTGAATTTCCTGTAAGATAACTACCTTTATCAAGAGACTCATAATGTAGCTTTCATGGTATTAAATATTTACATAGTACTAAGGCTTGAATTCTATTTCATAGATCTATGAGTCTGTTTTTATGTCAGTTCCATGGTTATTGCACACCAGAGTTCTGTAAAATAACTTGGAATTAGAAATGGTGATATTTCCAGCAGGTTCTTCTGTTTATCTGCTTGATTTTCTTATTAATAATTGGTTTGCTTTATTTGGTATTTTGTACTTCTGTATTAAATAGACCCAAACATGAGTATATATAAATTCAGTTACTTAATATTTAACAAGGATACCAAAATCATTATCAAAGAGAAAATAAAGTGTCTTAATCAAATAGTGATGGGAAAATTGGATGTACACATGTAGATGATAGAACATAAACCCATATCTATAATCCTAAAGAAAATCCAAGTCAAAATCAATCAAAACCCTAACTGAAAGACTGAATCTGCTAGAAGAAACGATAGGTACACTGAATGATAAGGATATATGAAAAGACTTTCCAAATTGGATTTAATTTGCTCAAGAATTAAGGTCAACATTTGATAGGTGAGACTTCATAAAACAGAATAAATTATATGCAGCCAAATAAATAAACATGTGAAGAGGAAGCTCACTGATTGACAGAGAATCTTTGCCAGCTATACATCTGAGGGTCAATATCCCAAATATATCAAGAAAAAAATGATCAAACAATTAAAATAAACCTGGGACCTGAACAAAGAGTTCTCAAAAGACCAAATAATGGCTAGGAAATAGCTTTATTTTTTTTCATTGTGTCTAGCCATTTGGGAAATGCAAGTCAAAACAACTTTGGGATTTCACCTTATAGCAATCAGAATGACAAAGATGAAGAAAATAGTCAATAACAAATACTGAAGATGGTGTGAAGAAATAAGAATCCTAATTCTTTCTTGGTTGACTTGCAAATTGTTGCAGCCACTTGAAAAATAATATAGATATTTCTCGTAATGATAAAAAGTATTTGACCCTGATAGATCACTCCTTGAAATATACCCAAAAGACTCCTACTCCAAAGTTTCTTGTTCAGCCCTCTTTATTGTTGTTCCATTCATAATAGCTAAGAAATTGGATCAATCTAAAGCTCTACAACCAGTAAGTGTAAAATGAAAATGAGGTAAATAAATACTACAGAATACTATTTAATTGTAAAGTAAAATTGAATAATGAAATCGCATGTAAGTGCATGGTACTAGAAAAGATCATACTGAGTGAAGAAACTCAAACCTAGAAACACAAACCTTAATCATTCTCTTTTATCTGAGATTCCAATCTCCAAGCCTACTAATATGAGTACAAATTGTAAAATAATAGCAGACACTAGAAAAGTTAAAAGGAACCATTTCTGAGGTTGAAGGGAACAATAGACAGGAATAAATCAAGGTTCACGTGATCTGATGGGAGAATTGGGAAACTGGGGAGGTACAATTTAGGGAGAGACAAATAAAGGAGAGAGAAAGGTAAAATAATTGGAGCATCAGAAATCACTATAAAGAATCGTACTACTAAGTATCTACCTAAAACTTCTTATATTATATATTAGTCAGCATATGAATATATATATACTAATTTTTTTCTAATTTTGGTTGACTCTCCCTCTCAGAATCTAAGCCCCTCCATCAAAACCCAAAGTATTATGCAAGAACTATGCAAGAACCCCCTTTTTTGAGTTGTTGTTCAGGAATGGTTCAAGAAGCTCCCAAAACACTACAAGCTATTTATTCTACTTGGTTGCTCCCCATTGTTGGAAGGCAAGCCCCTACTTATGAATACATCATTGTTTAGAGGTCTTTGCACTGGAAGGAAAATGAAATCTACCTCTCTAAAGAATAACTTTCACAGTATCAGAAAGCATCATGCAAGCTTACAAAGTAAGGATGCAATCGAGAGTCTTACCTAGCTATGATATTTACAAGCCTCAACAATGACCAACATGGCACAATAACTCTGAGGATACAGCAGTGAAACCCATATGTTGGCAGTAACCAACAGCTTTCTAATTTCGTATTAAGACTCATTGAAAAACTGGGAACTCATATCTGATGCTAGAAACTTAGTCAACTATGTAGATGTATTGAAGTCCTGGATCTTGGAGGAGAACCTAAAACTGCCATATTAGTAAACCAGCACAATTCATAACTACAGGCTCAACATTTGTCCTCATACCCAAAGGTAAATGCAGTACCCATCTCTCATTAAGGATGGTTCTCTTCACAACAGACAAGAAAATTAGAGAAAATCATAAACAATCAAAACACATAGGTGAGGATTCCAGTTCTATGATACATCTTCAGTAAAATCCTAGTACTTAAGATCCAGGTATCACTGGGAAGGCAGAGTGCAAAGATTGAAAAATCAAGAAGATTAAGAGGTTTTCCTGTCTCAAATTACCAAAAAAAAGAGGTTTTCTGTGAGAGTTCGTTTTTGAGAGGTATGAGAAACTACACCATAAATTCTCAGCCATAACGTTGCTTAAACAGAAGATGAAAAAGAACTAAAGCTGGGCATATTTAAGTAGATGGGGAAGTCCAGTATGCCTCAACCTCATACAAAGTATTATGAGCAACTAAGTAATACTGAGAGTAGATGGAAATTTTCCCTAGAAAACAACACACCAATTGGTTATATTTTATCAGATGGTCAGCACTTAAAAAACACACGCATACACACACATATATATATCCATGCATGGATGCATATATATATATATATATATATATATACACATATGTATATATAACTGTGCTTACATAGTTAGGAATATATACATATATGTATTATGCATATATATCACAACATTTAGTGAAAAGATACTCTGAATTTGAAAAGAACAAATAGGGGCAAATGACAGGGTTTGAAGGGAAGAGAAGGAAGGGAAAATTATTCTTATTATAATCTCAAAAATAAAAAGTTTTCACGTAATACATTTGCAACATATTTTTTGCTTACCAAAAAAGGACTTCCCAAGTTCTAGAAATCTTTCACAACTATACACATATAATTTCAGGTTATTTTCTCAAAAACAATAATACCAACAATAACAAAATCCAAAAGAGGAACAAAATAAAACAAATAAAAAATAAAAAGCACACACACACCTACATCAGGAAATGGAAGTCCATTTTGTATTGGCCATCTCTTCCTGCTGTTCCTGATCATAGGGCCTGGTCTGGGTATGGTTGATATACTCACTGTCATCCTTTCAGACAAAAGTTTGGTTTCCTCTTCCTGTAGTAGTAGTAGTAGTAGTAGTAGTAGTAGTAATCATCTTAATGTAACACTAACCAAGCAAGTAAAAGACCTGTGTGGTAAGTACTTCAAGTCTTTGAAGAAAGAAATTGAAGAAGATATTAGAAGAAGGAAAAATCTCCTGTGCTTATGAATTGGTAGGATTAACATAGTAAAAATGGCCATCTTACCAAAAACATCTACAGATTCAACACTATTCCCATCAAAATTCCAATACAATTCATTGCAGGATTTGAAAGAATAATATTCAATCTCTTATGGAAGAACATAAAAGCAGGAATAACTAAAACAATCCTGTACAATAAAAAACTTCTAGAAGCATCACAATCTCTGATTTCAAGCTGTACCCCAGAACAACAGTAATAAAATCCTCATGATATTGTCATAAAATAAGAAATGTTGTTCAATAAAGTGAATCAAAGACAAAAACATAAAAGAACATACATATGAAAACATGATTTTAATAGAGATGTCAGATATATACAATATAAAAATAAAATATCTTCAACAAATGATTCTTGTCTAACTGGATGTCAACACCTATAAGACTGCAAATATACTCATATATATCACTCCGCACAAAACCTAAGTACAATTGGATTGAAGAACTCACTATAAATCTACATGCACTGAACCAGATAGAAGAGAAAGTGGAGAATATCCTTGAACACAATGGACAGTAGACAATTTACTGAACAGAACCTCAATAGCACAGACCCTAATATTGACAATTAATTAATGGAACCTCATGAAACTTAAAATTTCTATAAAACAGAGGACACCATATAAAGAACCAGAAAAACAGCTTACAGAATGGGAAAAGATCTTCACCAACTCTGCATATAACAAAAGAATGGTTTTCAAAAAAATATAAAGATATCAAGAAACTAAAACTCAAAGGGCTGAGTCATCTAATTAAAAAATGGAGTAAAGATATGAATAGAATTCTACACAAAGAAATCTCAAATGGCCAGGGAACACTTAAAGAAATGTTAACACCCTTAACCATCAGGGAAATGAAAAGCAAAGGATGCTGAGATTCCATCTTATACGTCTCAGAATGGCTAAGATCAAAAAAACAACTAACAACTCATGCCAGTGAGAACATGAAACAAGGGTAACACTCCTCCATTGCTGGTGTAAATACAAACTTGTACATCCACTGCCATAAATATGTCAGTTTTTCAGATAATTGTCAATTGACTTACCTGAAGACCCAGCTATACCACTCCTGGGCATATACCAAAGGATGCTGTACCATACCACAAGGACACTTGCTCAGCTATCTTCACAGCAGCTTTATTTGTAATAGCCAAAAAGAAATTAGAGGTCCATAAACTGAAGAATAGATTTAAACACGTGTATATTTTTAAAATGGGGTATTATTCAGTTATTCAAAGCAATGGTATCAGGAAATTCATTAACAAATGGATAGCACTAGAAAAAAATAATCTTTTGTAAGGTAAACCAGTCCCAGAAGGACAAACATGATATGTACTCACTTATAGGTGGATATTAGCTCTAAACTAAAGGATAACCATGCTACAACCAACAAACCCAAAGAACTAAGTAAAAAAGAGAGCTTAAGGGTTTCTCACTGTGAAAGGTACTGTCATTTCCATTACATCCAGGGTCCCACAGCTATCAGCATTCAGGCAAAATGCTTAGTCACCCTAGTTGCTAACATTTCCGTGATCCTGAGGCTCTGCATGTGCCATCGACATTCAGGCAAGCAAACTGCCTAGTCACCCAACATAGTCTATGTGCATGTGCAGCATAGCCTTGCTCATGCACAGACTATGTAAGCCCCTATACTCATGCACTAAACTATCTTTAAAAGGCAGACATGCCTGCCCTATCTTCTCTTTTGCCACATTTCGTTCAGACAGGCCTCTTTTATTTCTCTTTATTAAAACTCTTAAAGTGGGTTTCACTGTATATCTTGTGTTCCATACTTGTGCACAGCAATGTCAATGGTGACATAGAATAGAAATCACAGGTGAATGGAGGAGTCTGGATTGGGGTACGGGAATGGCAAGAGGAGAGGTCATATGAGGGAAGGATGGAGGGAGAGAGTACTAGAAAAGACAACTGGTATAAAGGGCATCTCTGGAATGAGCTAAAAACCCAATAAATTCGAAATTCCCAGGAATTTATGAGGCAGATTATAGATAAGACTCCTAGCATTGAGAGACATGAAGCCTGAACTGGCCATCTACTATAACCAGCCAAAACATTCATTGGAGGGATTCAGACCTCAAACCAGCCACATAACCTCTGACATAAAATCTGCCCTGTTTACAAGATATATTGAGGTAAAGGTGGCACGGAAATTATGGGAGTGGCCAACTAGTAACTAGTTCAGAATGAGACCCATACCATGAAAGAGAAAGAACTCACCTCTGATTATCAGACACAGAGGCAGGATGTCCTAGAAACCTAGAATACAACCAATCATGGCTGGAAAACAAACAAGTCAATGAAATGATTTTTAATGTTATTACTTAACTTGTGATCACAGAAGCTCACACAGATAGAACCTCCAACCAGAGAGTTTCCATGCAGAGGACCTGGGTCCTCTACAAATATGTTACATTTGTATAGCTTGGTCTTCTTATGGGTCTCCTTAACAGTGGGAGCAAGGGCTGTCTCTGAATCTGTGACTTGCTTTTAGAGCCTTTTTTCCCTATGGTGTTGTTTTGTCCAGGTTTATAAAGAGAGGAGGCACTTATTGCTTATTTATATAAACTTCCTGGTTGATATACATGACAGGTCTGCTGTTTTAGAATAGAATAGCAGAAGAGTGAATGTGGGGCCAAGAGGGGTGATAGGGGTGATAAGAACTGGGATGAGTGGAAGAAGAGAAGGGGACATGTGATCAGGCTGGGAAAAATTAATTCATTCATTAATAGCACAGAAAAAACTTCAGTGTAAGGTGTGGTTCTACCTTATGAAGTAAGTCTTAAATATAATTTTAAAAGAGCTTGGGTATTTTCATAACATTTGTGCCACTATTGAAACCAGTATATTTTCTAGAAAGGTAATTTCTGTAGGTCACAAGGCTCACATCTGGCTAAGATTGATGATTCCTGTTTTTATTTGGCTGTCTATAAAGTACTTTCCATCATTATGATAGAAATTTCTAGTCAGACACAAGTTCAATTTCTCCATGTTTGATGAATTAAGTAAATGGTCTCTTCAGCAATAGACCATTTGTCAACTGTTTTATAGGGTGACAAATAGCCTTCTCAATAGTCTATAATGTTTAAGGAATGCAGATATATGAGTCTTATTTAATCAATGCTTAAATAATATTTATCTTATTCCTGTTTCTTAGCATTTTACTTGATCATATATGATGTTTAATTGGGGCATTGTATCCTCGATTACATAGTAGCTCCATTTAAAATCATTTTTCATATTTTTGGAAGCTTCTACCATATGGCTTCCATATGGCTTTTCAAAATATGTTTAGTGTTAGTCATCATCTCAGTATTCACACAAAAGCATGGTAAAGAATGAAGCAAAGATTTTCAAAGTATGTTCTTATGATTTTCTGAATTTCTTCAGTGTCTGCTGTAATATGTTCTATTTCTTCCCTAATTTTATTGATTTGGATACAATGCCTATTTTTGTTACTTTGGCTCATGTTACTCTTTTAAAAGCACTAATTATTTGTTCCACTGATTTTCAAATTATTTTAATTTCATTAATTTCACTCCTGATTTTGATTATCTGCATGTTCTACATTTTACTGATTCATTTTATTATTCTAAAAGTAGTTATTCAATTCTTACTATTAGGATGGAGATAGGTAATCTCAGTGGTAGATTTAGTATGATACATCTTAGTAAAAATGATGCTCTATATGATCAAGGCTAATAGTAAGCTGTAATGCTTTTTGAAAATGTTTATACTTGAAGAAAGATAGAGCAGCAGAGAATATTAACAGCATAAGTGAAGGGAAAGGAGTGCCTCAGCCAAGGACCTAAGTGTCTTCTGATGAATCCTAAACCTCCAATAAAGGACAGTAGTATCTTTTCTCATATACTCAGAAATATTGTTCTAACCCATTATTGCAGGCAAAACATGTGCTTTAAACTCACTGTAACATATGCAAAATAAATATTCTTTTGATATTTTTAAAGCATGTTTTATCCAGATCATCCTGTCAACATGAACAGATAATACATTTTTAAACTATTTCATAATTTCATTTGATCATGAAAATTTCATTAATTAAAATAAATATATAAAAAATTGTAGTCATTAAACACTTTAAGCAATATACTCTCAAAAGTTACCCAAGAAATGCACATTTAGATTTCCTATATGGGTCTCTCTTGAAAATCTCATCACCAGTCTTGTTTGAGGGACATAAATCACCATTTCCTAAGTCTCTCTTCCTATATTTCTGAACATCTACTTTTATATATTGAAACATTTTGTAAAAAATCCTACTTTGCTTTATATTGATTCACACTGAAATCATTTCCTGCTATATGAGAATCCTTGATTTAACTGAGTAGAGGTCTCTGAAATGAACTATAAAACTAAAAAAGAGCTATAGAAGGAAGCATTGTCTATATTTAATGACTATTTTCAACATGGTGAATACAGCACTGACTTTAAGAATATATCTAAATAAATTACTCAAGGTAAAAACTAAATCAAGTATAAACAAAACAAAACAGAAATTTAAACAATATGTGAGATATTCAGACTTTTAATGTTTGAAGAATGACAAATATCTCCAAGTTTTAAGAATGAAAATATGAAAGCCAAAGTACCCACTAACTAGTGACATAATCTAACAGAATTCAAAAACTTCAGGAAACAAAGTGGAATTTGAAAATACTAAATAGTATTTAAAAGAACAAAAGAATTTAGCTTTAAGTTGGAATTAGTTATGTTTTGAATATCCTTTTGGGCTGCAATGGCTCATCACAAGCAACAAAAGCTGGAAGGTAATTATATCAGTCAGGAGTATTTTAAAAGAACAAACAGAATGAATACATTATCATTCATTTATTTATTTGAATTTCAGATTTACTTATTTATTCATTTATGCACTATATTGGCTTAAATGATGTGGTCTGTGTAGCCCAACAATAGTTTTTTGATGCTGAAGAGGCCAAAACCTAGTAGAAATTTATCACATGACTAAATGTCTACCATCTCAATTGGATAGTAGACTCACAGAGAATTAATGTCAAGCTGCTGATCTTCAGTCTACCCTCAAAATTCTGGAGAAATTCATTCTAATACTAATGAAGAAATTCTATAACAACAGTATTGATTAACTTGCCAACAAAAGTGAAGCCTAACAAGTAAAGAGAAAACTTCCTTCTTCAATATTGTTTTATCTGGGCTGTCATCAGAAAATATGACTCAGATTTATTGCTTCAAATAAATGAATCAAGAAAACTCCCTTACAGGAGTTCCCAGCAATTTATTTATTTATTTAGTTAGTTAATTATTCATTCATTCATTCATTCATTCATTTTCATTTTTCAAGACATGGTTTCCTTGTTCTTGTAGACCAGGCTGACTGCGAATTTAAAAAGACCTGCCTAATTCTGTCTCCTGATTACTGAGATAAAAAGTGTGTGCCATCACTGCCTGACAGCACTTTAGTTTTTAGTTGAAAGAAGATGCAGTTAAGTTGACAACATGGTGAGTCTTTACAAGTATGTTCAAATAATTTCAGTTCAGGGTAAAATGATCTGCGACCAACTTAACAAAATAATGCCCTTTTTTTTTCTAAGATAAATTCTTAGAAAACTCAAATATGACTTAACTGTAAGAAATAAAACTAAATATCTTCTTTCAAAACCTTCAAATAAAGAAAGTAAAACAGTGTAAGAACTTAGATGAAAGAGGCTATTAATACATAGTACTTAAAATTAAGAATCAGAAAACAAAATATTTTATTAACAGCAATAAATATTACTTATAAAAACTTAGAAACTGAAAGGATGCCATTACCATATTTTTCAAAGGGAAAATAAAATTAATGATTTTATCTTCACTTATTTAACAAAAAGAAAAAATGAATATTGATTTAAAGTGGAAGTAGAATTTGAGCACTGTGGTATAAGTTTCTTTTCCAAGTACTCCAGAGACTGAGGAAGGAAGAACATAAATGCAGGTGAATTATACAGAAATACATGATAAAAAAATGAAAAAGAAACAGTGCACTGAATTTAAAGCTGTTACTATTTTGTAAAGTGCATAGCAATGTGTTAAGTAGTTCCTCATGTTTTTCTAATAATAATTTAAAAGAAAATTATATCAGTTAAAAATTACAATGAAATGATATAAACAAATTATAAAAGAAAACAGTATACAAGAATTTCAACAGAAGGAAGCAGGTGGGCTAATTTCAGATCTTTACCGTGCCTATCTCATCCCTAGCTCTGTTGCAGACTATCTGTTCCAGCCTTCCCTCCCCAACTGCCCTCATCTCGAGTAGATCACACAAATCTCTTTGACCCCTTCTTCCCACTGCTTAGCCCATTATTTCAGACTAAAAAATATAGAGAGTGTTTAACACAGCCTTTTGCTGTTTGCTGGCGGATTGCTGCAGCTCCTTTAAGAGAGATTTTCCTGACTCAGCTACAACAGAAAAAAAAGTGGTGGTTTTGAAATGCCCACTTCCTGGGTTGTGCTGCCAGCATGACCTCTGACTCTTTTGGGAGATGGAGTATTTTGATGGTATTTGTGAGCATGTTGCACTGGCTTGCTTGATGGCAACTTGGACCAGCTGTTTGTCTGGAAGTGAGGTAGTGTAGGTGGCTCGGAGGTGCAAGCATTGCTTGTATTACTTGAGCAATGATGAGACTTAAGTTTTTAAGAAGCGCTTATCATTTTAAGAAATATTCCTGGGAAGTAAAGAATTACAGATTCACAATATGACAGATTCAGACATAAAAGACCTCTAGAAGAGAGAAGAAATAGTGTATAGAGAGTTGGAAAAGAAGTAAATCATTAAAAATAAAAAAGTCTTTTAAGAGACAGGGTACGGATAGTAATAGATTAAAAGGAGTAAAGAAAAATAAGCCACGTAACGATGGAGAATACATAGAGAGTCTGAATTATGCATATTATTGTGTTTTCTTTGAATTTTTTGACTGTAATGGAGTTAAGTACAGAGAGATATTTCATTATATGGGCTGGTAAGCTAAACCAGCATTTTTATTATAAAGGTATCATGACTTCAAAATTTGGATCTAAGGATAAGCTGCATTGGAAAACATGTTCTTTTGTTTTCACAGAAGATGTGAACCTGTGGTTTGCTTCTAGATCAATATGACATGATAGACTACATACACCCCCTGAAAGGTTTCCGTGAACACCCTCAAAAATTTACTTCACCTAACTGCTGACTGAGATGAACCTAGCATACAGGATACACCATGAAAGACCTGATTAACCGTGCCCCAAGTCAACAGGAAGCAGTATGGACAGAATTGTGCCCATATTTCCAAATATTGTCTATAAATGTTTATTTACATTTAAAGGGAAATATGATATAGGTATAAATAATTTGCATTGGTACGGATCTTGGTTTATTGATACAAATTTAAGGTCAATTTTGTTATATTTATATGTATTTCTGATCTTAAGATATTGTGTTTGTGTAACTCATTTAAAATGTAATGTATAATTAATATAGCTTAATAGGTAATCATCTATAATAGTCAAGTTTGTAGTCATGTTAGTTAGATTTTCTATTAGAGATATATTTCAGTTAGATAGGTATTCTTCAAAACTTTCAGAGACCTTCAGACTATGATATTTAAATGTTGAAGAATTTAGGACTTTTCATGACAATGAGACACATCTGCTCCTGGCAACACTAAGCTACTTTCAGAGGAAGATGGGCATTGAAGAGGCTCCTTATGGAATTAGCTAGCTATTTGGACAAGAAACTGATATTGCCTGAACTGATGAACTGGACATACAGTACCCACAGAAAAATGACTGCTGAACTTGACTAAAGGTGAGATGATCTTTCAGGGTTCCTGCTTCACAAAGAGTCTGCAAGACATTCTGAAGGATACAAAAGAAAGTGACTAATCTGTATTTAAAATCTCCTGCTTCCTGAAAAAGTCTGCTGGATACTATGAGCCTGTAGGCTGAAGATGGTTGCCCCAATGATACAGAAGAACTTTGGGTGACTGTCCAGGCAGCAAAATGTCTCTGTAAGTTCTAGAGTTTTGGAAATTGTTTAAAATGCACTTCCTGTTTAGTTAGGTAATATTATATCCGTCTGAAGTCTTTGATGGAGTTGAACAATTTATAATTATAGCTTTCCTTAGTTATGATAAAAGATAGAGTAGATATAAATATTACAACTGTAATTCTTGCTTGATAACTGTTTTATTATCTGTAATTTTACTATGTTAAATTTAAAGCGTTCCTCTTTGTTTAAACAGAAATGGGGAAATGGTATAGGAGTGTCTTCTGTTTATGTGTTACTTTCATTGGTTAATTAATAAAGAAAACTGCCTTGACCTAGTTAATAGGACAGAACTTAGGTAGGTAGAGAACACAGAACTAAATACTGGGAGAAAGAAGTGCAGAGTCAGAGAAGCCATGGGTCCTCTGTCTGAGATGGATGCCAGTTAGAATCCTGCTGGTAAGCCACAGCCATGTGGTGATATACCAATTAATAGAAATGGATTAAATTAAGATGTAAGAATTATCCAATAAGAAACCAGAACTAATGGGCCAAGTGGTGTTTTAATTAACACAGTTTCTTTGTGGTTATTGCAGGCCTAAGCAAGCCGGGTAGTCAGGAAGATCAAGCAGGCTCTCCTCCATGCAACATCCCAACACCAACAGACATGTTTAGGAGACCACAGACCACTCCAGCTGCACAAGCAAGTAGGTTAACTGAAGATATTCACATCTCCTTTATCTTCTCCAAATTAAATAGTCAAGACTCATCTTCAGCTGTGTAGTAGATGACCTGCTGATGTCTCCCCTACTCCCTTGCCAGTTATATATCAGAATCACACAGATCATGCCCTCCATTCTTCCTTCACTGCATTCATCTCTTCACGCAAGCACTGATTCCACCAAGCATTCCTTGGGAACCCACAGGACACTCTAGCTAGGCTCTTTACTTCTTTTTCCTTGCCTCCAAACCAGTCTCTTAGTTTCTCTACCAACCCTGTAGAAGATCACCTGCCTCCCCCATCTCCATCTCATGATATTATGCAAATAATCTCATCCAAACTTCCTCTCCACACATCCCATTATCCTTGCCCACAATCCAGGAGTAAATCTCTGGGAAACCCACCAGCAAATCCTGCCAGAAAAGCAAGAATGTAAGATTAAGCAAAACAGGTAGGTGAGTTTCAGATCATTGCCTCTCTTTCCTCTCCTTCAAATCCAGTCTCCTCAATATAATCCCCATCTTGGTATTAGAGTATCTGTTGTAGAAACTTGTCACTCTCTGCCTCCATTTCCAGTATCCTAAGAAAATCCTGGTGTCACACCCTGCTTTCCTCCCTCCTGTGTACCTCCTTCACTCAACACAATCACTACAAGTCCATCCCCATTCCTTTGTGTAAGCTCGCAATAACTAGGAACACATCTTATCCCAAATCACAAGTGACCACAATTAGCAAAATAGTAGAAGAATTCCCTAAAGGAATAATACAGTCACAACTCTCTCCTAAGGATCAGAGAGGGAAACAGAAACCAAGGAATAAGATAAAGACATAAAGACAAGGTCAGATTTCAGAATCTGGAGTTACAATACTGTCAATCCCATATGACTAGATGTCAGAAAAAACATCAATCAGTAAGAGTTAGGATGGGGGAAGTGAAGCAGAGGAACAAATCAGGGAAAAGATGTTTGAATACATGGAAAGACATACAAAATTAATGGGCCTTTAAAGGGAAATGTGAAAACTTAATAAACTAGAAACTTCATTAAAAGTACAAACATATATGAAGGGCATCTAAATAAAATCACACAGTAATAGCAAGACAGAGTCCCAGCTGCACATCTCTTGTAACCAAACAAAGCTTCCCCTAGTTGATTTGGGTTGCATGTGATTGAGTCTTTGGGCTGTAAAAGAAACCTTTCTCCTTTCTCTTTCCTGTTTTTTCCACTTGGCCAGTTTCTCTCCAGCCCACTGGTCACTTATTAAATTATCATTCTGAGGCTTAATAATACTTATGTTTGCTTGGCCAATGGCTTAGACTTCTTATTGGCTTTTTTGCACATATAACTTAACCCATTTTTAATATTCTGTGTGTCACCACTTGCCCCATGGCTTACCAGTAATGCTACAATACCTCTGGCACCTACTCATTTCTCCCTAACTTCATTTTCCTTCTCCCTGTGTGTCTGTTTGGATTTCCCATCTAGATACCCTTCCATGGGCCAAAGCAGATTCTTTATTAAACAATGGTAACAACATATATTTACAGCATATAGAGAGACATGCTGCATCTGTAGCACAAATGATAAAAATCCAGAGACAGACATTGTGGTTCAAGCTGAAGATCAGAAAAGCAAAGCAATCAGTCACTGCCTTTTCGCTCTACTTCAGACCAAAATGGACAATTCTGCATCCATGAATCCTCAGAATGAAACTGAGACTGATATATGTCTCTTCTTAACTTATATTCCTCTCTAGTGCTGGGATTAAAGGCATGTTCCAACACTACCCAGCCTATATGGCTAACTAGTGTGGCTGCTGGGATGAAAGGTGTGCGCCACCACTTCCTGATTTATATTGCTGACCAATGTGACTGCTGGGATTAAAGGTGAGTGCCACTATGGCCTGGCTTGTATGATTGACTAATGTGGCTGCTTTGCACTTTGATCTTCAGGCAAGCTTTATTTATAAAAACACAAATAATATTATTTTTCTGTTGTAATTGGCGGGAGAGAGGTGTGGGTTGTGTTCCCGACACCCAGCTCCCAGGCCCCAGCTGCCGGCCCGCTCAGCCGCTGGTTGCTTGTTTATGCCTGAAATAACCACATGAGAACTGTATTCATTTAAACTCTGCCTGGTCCATTATCTCTAGCCTTTTCTTGGCTAGCTCTCATATCTAAAACTAACACATTATAAAAGTCTGTGTGTCACTATGAGGTGGTGATCTTACTGGGGATCATTCGGCATGTCTGACCCTGGAGGCTTCATGGCGGGCTCTCTCACTTCCTTTCTTCCCAGAACTTCCATTCTGTCTACTCCGCCCACCTAAGGGCTGACCTATCTTACAAGCCAGGCAGAGTCTTTATTTAACCAATCAAAGCACAGAAATACAGATGAATCCTCCTACTCCATTTTTCCCTTTCTATCTAAATAAAAATGAAGGTTTTATTTCTAATATAGTAAAATTACATATAACAAAATGGTAATCAAACAAGAACTACAGTTACAATATTAAATCTAATTGCATTTGAAAAATTTAAAAAATACCCTATAATCTACTTTATCTTTGTGAATCTAACGTTTCATATTGAATTTGTCTTTTATCATAATGATTGAAAATTACAATAGTAACTATTTAGTCTTAAACTCCATCAAGGACCCCAGAAGGATATGGAATTTCCTGAGTAACCATGAAGTGCATTTTAAGCATCTTCCAAAACTCTTGAAATTATGGAGATATGACTGCCTGGATAGTCATCCATAGATCTTCTGTAATATTGGGGCATCCATCTGCAGCCTACAGGCCTAAAGTATCTGGCATATTGTTTTAGTGAAAAAGAAATTTGAAGGTCTCTTCCACCTATTTTGTCAAAATTAATTAGTCACTATCTTTTATGTACTGCAGAATCTCTGACTGATTCTTCCATGAGACAGGAGACCTGAAAGACTGCCTTATCTTGTTTTGAAAAGTTCAGCAGTCATTTTCCTGTGGATCCTGCACATCCCACAGGATGTATGTGCAGCATATTATCAAGCAGTCTAGGCAAGAGCAGTTTCTTGCTGAAATCTAGCCTTGCCATATTGAAAACAAAATCCATAAAGAGATTCTTTGATGCCCATCATCCTCTTGAAGTAATTGGTACTGCTGGAATTAGATTTATCTCATGGTTAAGAAAAATCTAAGTTCTTCAAACATTTTGAGTGCCATATTCTGTACATCTTCAAAGTGTTAGAAGATTACCTACCAAGTTGAAATATATCTCTGTGTATCTAGAAAACTTAACATGACTATAAGTTTGACTATTATAAATGACCATTAATTTGTGGTTTTTAAGTTTATGTTACATTTTTGAATGAGCTACACAAACAGAATACCTGAAAAAAACATTAGACATATACATACAATATAACAAATTTCACCTTAAATTTGTATCAGTAAACCAAAACAGATACCAATATAAAGTATTTTAAAATTAACAATTGTATTTTTGGATTAAAGTAGATTTAATAATCTTCCATTTTGGATGGGCGGTGGTGGCACACGCCTTTAATCCCAGCACTCGGGAGGCAGAGGAAGGCGGATCTCTGTGAGTTCGAGACCAACCTGGTCTACAAGAGCTAGTTCCAAGACAGGCTCCAAAGCCACAGGGAAACCCTGACTCGAAAAACCAAAAAAAAAATCTTCTATTTTTATCATTTCTATATTTCCCCTTTTACTTTAGAGAAAGATTGACTATGACCATTAACCATTTATAGCTAACCCTCTTTAAATGAAAAAAAAAAACATTTAGAAGCAATATTTTTGAAATTTGGCAGTAGTTTGTTATACTTTTTCCTGCTAATTGGGGGCACTGGTGACCTTATGGGGATCCTGAGAAAATTTAGAATTATCATTAATTCTTGGCTGTAGTAGTCTGTGAGGCTGCATCATTTGAGCCAGTTGCCTTGAAGCTGTTCTGTTTCCCATAGAGACCTCTCAGGGTGTCTTACTTGATCAAACCATATATTAGCTTGGACGTAATCCACCTCTTCACAACTTTTGTGGAAACAAAAGTAAAATCTCTTTTCCAAAGCAACATATCCTTAGACCCAAATTTTAAATTTAAAACCCTTTTATGTTGGTTTAGCTCAGATGCTCTCATAGTCAAAAGTCTCTCTGCAGTGAGCTCATTAATAATCAAAAAATTCAAAGAAATCACAATAATATACATAATCTAAACTCTGTGTAATTTCCTTCTTTACAAGGCTTTTCATATTACTTTTTCTCTTTAAATCTTGGTTTGGTTTTTTTCAAACTATTTATTGTATGACTGCCTATACCCATTTTCTTTCTTTTTTAAGCCTACATACATTTTAAAAATACTTTATGACCCATGTAGAGGTTTCTTTTTGCTTGAATCTGTCTTTATTTCATATCTATAATAATTTTCTGACCAGGAGAGTTTTTAAAATGTTAGGTGGGCATGGCAAGGATCAAAGTTGAGGTTTTCGCTGCTGGCCTCACCCCTTTCAGCTTTTCAACATGGTGAAAGTACATTCACCACCAGATCTGGTAGCCAAGCCTGTAGCCACAACTCTGAGAAGCTATGGGTCCATGTAGCCACCAAGTAACTTGCAGCATTTTGCCCACCAAAGTGCATTCCAGTTCTCCATAGCAGAACTTGTGGAAGTAACTAATCAATAAATTATTTAATTTAAGGCATATTCCATGATATGGAACCTATACCCAGCACTATTTGAATAACCAAGAACTGAGACTAGATAACCCGCATACCTAAAGAAAATTCAAATAATACTTCCTGAAAAATATAGTGATAAAATATCTCTTAATGATATTCTGCTATACTCATATAATCTATGATTAGTGCCTTATACAACTATAAGAATAGAATCTTCCTGCTTCAGCATTTGAAAGAAATGTAGATTCATAGCCAGAAATTAAATAGGAGTAAGATACCCTGGAAAATTTTGCCATAAATGGGATGTCTCTATAAAATTCCTCCACTAAGAACTCAGGGAACCCCAACGAAGAACAGGTAGAAAGAGTACAAGAGCTAGGAGTGAAGGATGACATCAAGAAAACAAGGTATTCTAAACAACCATTAATAAATATCATATGAACTTAGATAATGAAATAGTATAAGGCCTGCATGAGTAAGCACCAGGTCCTATGAGCATTTATTATGGCTTCAAAATTATGTTTTCAAGGGTTACCTGAGTGTATAAAAATGTGGGCCTCCCATGCACAAAATTCAAGTCCAAATAGATAAAAAACCTCAACATAAAGCCAGCCACACTGAACCTTATGGAAGAGAAAGTAGGAAGTATACTTTAGTGCATTGGCACAGGAGACCACTACCTAAATATAACCCCAGCAACACAGACACTGAGAGAAACAATTAATAAATGGGACCTCCTGAAAATGAAAAGCTTTTGTAAAGCAAAGGACATGGTCCACAAAACAAAACGGCAGCCTACAGAATGGGAAAAGATTGTTACCAACCCCACATCAGTAATCTGATCTCCAAAATATACAAATAACTCAAGAAATTGGTCATCAAAAAGACAAATAACCCAATAAAAAATGGAATACTGAAATAAACAAAGAACTCTCAACAGAGGAATCTAAAATGGCTGAAAAACACTTAAGGAAATGTTCAACATCCTTAGTCGTCAGTGAAATGCAAATCAAAACAACTCTGAAATTCCATCTTACACCTGTAAGAATGGCCAAGATAAAAAACGTTGATGAAAACTTACATTGGAGAGGTTGTGTGGGAAAGGTAACACTTCTGCATTAGTGGTGGGAATACAAGCTGGTACAGCCCCTTTGGATGTCTGAGAAATTTAGGAAACAACCTTCCTCAAGACCTAGTAATACCACTTATGGGTATATATCCAAAGGATGCTCAATCGTGCCACAAGGACATGTGCTCAACTATGTTCATAGCAGCTTTGTTTGTCATAGCCAGAACCTGGAAACAACCTAAATGCTCCTCGACTGAAGAATGAATAAGGAAAATTTGGTATATTTACACAATGGAGTACTACACAGCAGAAAAAAATGACATCTTGAATATTGCAGGCAAATGGATGGAGCTAGAAACCATTATTTTGAGTGAGGTAACCAAGACACAGAACGACAACTATCACATGTACTCATAGGTAGTTTTTAAACATAAAGCGAAGAAAACCAACCTACAAACCACAATCCCAGAGAACTTAGACAACAATGAGGACACTAAGAGTTACTTACATAGACCTAATTTACATGGGAAGTAGAAAAAGACAAGATCTCCTGATTAAATTGGGTCCATGGGGACCTTGGATGGATGTTTGAAGGAGGGAGGGGAGAGGCAGGAAAGGGAGCAGAGAAAAATGTAGAGCTCAATAAAAATCAATAAAAATAAATATAAGAAACATAGACAATAAATAAGTGGGTCTCTTGTTCTTGTGCCTTCTCTTAGACATTTTTCTTCAAATCTGATATGAAAGTTTTTGTTTTATCTTATTATACTTCCTTTTTCCATCTTGACAATGAATGAATGAATGAATGAAAAATGGAAACCTGGCCAATAGGATAAAGGTTAACAACTGAACTATTTCTTACACTTATTGGGAGAGGGGGAATGAGTTTTCCCTAATTGAATGACACTGGGTATATCAATCACTCCAGGGATGGCCTCAACTTCAGGTGTATTTGAAAAACATGTAATTGGATTCAAAAGTTTTTTTGTGTGTATTTTTGTGGTTATAATTGATTGGGGGCTTTTTTTCCTTTTTGGATGTGGTTTTATTTTGTTTTGTTTGCTTTGTGGGATTTTGCTGCTGACCTGTATTTTTGTTTAATTTTTGAAAGAACATAGATGTGTGTGGGAGAGGGGGAGAGTATTCTGAATGATTTAGAGAAGGGGAAGAATATAATCAAAAAATTTTAATTAAAAATTGCCTTAACGAACAAAAATAACTTTAAAAGATACAGCACAATAAGTCTCCAATAAATCTCACTAACCCTAGTATGGTGAGCTCTGAGAATTGGAACATAGCTGAGGAACAAAAGAAGAATAATCAAATAACCTTTATGAACATAATTGAGGGCTGTAAAGAATAAATTTTAAAAAACCCCTTAAAGGTATCTATGAAAACTCTAACAAATGTTGTAAAGAAATTATTGTAAATGTTCAAGATCTGAAAGTGGAAATTTAACTAATAAAGAATACATACTGAGTGAAATAAAGAAATGAAAGATTTAAGAATATGAACAGGAACTGCAGAGAACAGCCTCATCAACAAATTATTAAATATAAGAGAAATAATATCACCTAAAGAAAACATATTTGAATAATTTATACTTTGGTCAAAGAAAATGTTAAATCAACATGGAAAAAGCATGGTGGAATGAAAAGACCAAATCTAAGTATAATGGCAATAAAGGAAAAAGAAGAAACTACCAGGTTTTGCTGCAGAAAATTGCCACAGAAATTATTTTTAACAAAATCATAGAAGAAAATTTTTTAACCTAAAGAAGAGATGCCTATCAAGGTACAAGGAGTATACATAAAACCAAATACTTTGAAACAAAAAGAATGTTCCCTTAGCACATAATTATCAAAACACTAAATGTGAAGAGTAAAGAAACAATATTACAACTTGCAAGGGAAAAAAATATCAAGTACTATATGAGGGAAGACCTATTAGAATAACACCTGACTTCTTAATGGAGATTCTAAAATTCAGAATGGTGTACACTGATGTTCTAAAAACTCTCAGGAATAGCAAATGCCAGCCCAGCCTACTACAATCAGCAAAAGTTATAATCACAATACACAGAGAAAATAAGACATTCCATTATAAAATCCAATTAGGCACCTAACCTTACAGAATGCACTAGAAGAAAACATTTAAAACAAATTGGTTGGCCACACCCAAGTAAACAATGCACTCCACAACAAAATAACAAGAATTTATAAACACTGCTTGTTGAAGAACCTTGCATTTAAGGTGGCAGTTTACCATGTCTGAATAGCACTCTGAAGTAGGAAGAAAATGGCAGACTCCCTTTCTCAATGGAGCTAACCTTCTCTGTCTAACCATATTTGGAGAATATCTCTAATCTCAGATGGCTGACCTTTTTTGGAGGATGACTGGACAGATCTCCCTGCAAAAACTGTAATTCAATACATAAGTCTCACTCTTTCTTCCTGGCTATATGATAATTAGGTGCTGTGTTATGACATTCTTTCTTTAACCCTAAGAACCCTTATATACCTTAGCTTTGGAACAATAAAACGAGCTGTCTCTCAGAAGCTGACTATTGGAAGTGCTTTCCATTATTCTCACAACCCTCTGAATCATGCCCACTGCTTCTGCTCCATTTGCTCTCATGACCAAAGACTCCTGAGAAATGTAAGACCCACAATAACAACAAAACAACAGAATACTTACATTGTCATTGAAATCGAAAAATCAACTACTGAATTAAAAGTGAGTCAAAACAGAAATAAAGAAATAAATTAAGGGCTGGAGAGATGGCTCAGAAGTTAAGAGCATTGCCTGCTCTTCCAAAGGTCCTGAGTTCAATTCCCAGTAACCACATGGTGGCTCACAACCATCTCTAATGGGGTCTGGTTCCCTCTTCTCGCCTGCAGGCATACACACAGACAGAATATTGTATACATAATAAATAAATAAATATTTAAAAAGGAAATAAATTAAACAATTTCTATAATTGAATTAAAATTAATATACCATATATGCACATTTATGTGACATTTATGTGACATCCATCCCATCTATGATCTACTGAAGCATGTGGGGGACTTGTCCTGCAGACCCAAGGTGATTCTAACAGGCAAGTTCATAACACAGTAGAGTTGACCTTGTTAATGGGGTTACAGATGACCCTTCCCCTAGAAAGTGAACATGGGAGATCTGGCCCCACCACTCAGTTGGTATATTATGGTATCGTTGCAGAGAGATGCTAACTCTTTCTTGTAACCTATGGCAAGTGGGAGAGCTGGTTCTGATACCGTAAGAGTGTGAGAGGTATATATCCCTTATCCTCACCTGCTACAGTACTTGGGAGAGTGCCCCTTGCTCCTGCAGTGGGCAACACTGTAGAATTGACCTTGATGTTATAACTATGGAAGAGTCAAGAGGGACTGAAAGCAAGAGAACTAGCCCTGCCATATGCTCATCTCTGCAAGTGGTGAGCTAGCCAGAGCAATACTATAGAGTTTACCTTGATCATGATAGCAGGGAGAATTGGCAGGCTTACAAACCCTGCAACTAACCAGACACAGAACCATGGTTATGAGTTGACCCATCCCAACATCCATCCCATCTATGATCTACTGAAGCATGTGGGGGACTTGTCCTGCAGACCCAAGGCTGCAGGATCTCTATGACACAGGGTAACAATAGAATATCCAAGAGTAGTTCCAGGGATGGAGTACTCTATAGATGTCTGTTAAGTTTATTTGAATCATAATATCTATTAGTTCCCTTATTTCACTGTTAATTTTTTTATCTAACAGATCTCTCCACTGGTGAGAATGGAATGTTGAAGTCTCCAACTCTTAGTATATGGGTTTAATGTGTTATTTGAACTTTAGAAGTGTTTTATTTATTTTTTTTCATATGAGGGTGACTTTGTATTTGGGGCATAGATGGTCAGCATTGTTCTTGATGGATTTTTTTCCTGTGGCTAATATGAAATGTCCTTCTTTTTCTCTTTAATATGAAATGTCCTTCTTTTTCTCTTTTGATTGATTTTAGTTTGAAGTCTATCTTGGTAGATATTAGTATAGCTACACTAGCTTGTGACTTAGGTCTATTTGATTAAAAAAAATATTTTCAAACCCCTTAGTCTTAGGCAATGTCTGTCTTTGAGTTTGAGGTGTGTTTCCTGTATGGAGAAGGATGGATTCTGTTTTTGTATCCAATCTGTTAGCCTGTG
>JAQHUG010000359.1:744447-767219 GCA_028555095.1 Dicrostonyx torquatus
TTATTCTATATGGATGCACATCTTCTTAGAACGAGATGGAGGGGGGAGGGCCTTGGGCTTCCCATAGTGCAGGGGATCCTCACCATCTTAGGAAGCAGGGGGAGGGCGGTGGGGTAGTCGGGAGCAAATGGAAATTTTTCTTTTAACAATAAAAAAGATTAAGATAAAATATAAAGTTTTGAAAGAAAGTATGTAGTCATGAATACATACAAAGATACTAAGTCAATAGGTACACATATACACAATCAAGTATGAATAGGTAATAATGGAAATAACATTGAGAAAAAATTGGTAAGGGAACCAAAAATTACCTCTTAAAATGCCTAAAAAGATATATTTTTTCAATATCGTTCCAGTAACTCCAGCATGCTTTCTAAATATTTACAGAAAATAAAAGAGAGTTTCTGAATATACTAGCAAAAAGTCTTAAATATTGAAATAGAGGACATGGAACTAAAAACTTCTCGAAAATCTGATTGAAAGTCATTTGACTTTCAGTAGTTATGTTTAGATGACTCCAGAAGCACAAGAAATTAGCACAAAAACAATAAAAATGAAGAGTTTTATGCATAGGAAATGTTCAACAAGACCAAAAAACAACTTAACAGAATAGAAAGAAACACTATATTGACAAATTATATCTTTTCCAATGAGAAAATGGGTAATATTTGACAACGAAAAATGTTTTTGTCTGATCAATATAAATACCAAGTTCAAACTTACTTTTAAATTTGAAGAAAATACCTACAATGTCTTTCGCAATGATATCTATAACATGTTGCTTCCAATAAGAATTTAGTTTTTGTTTTATGCTTCAATGAATAGGCAGTTATTTCCTGTATTTGAACCATGCACTTTATGAAACAATTACTTGATGTTCCCATTACTATTTTATGAAGTTTGTGTCACTCTATCTTCTGTTATTTTTACAATTTCGAGCAGCAGTTGGCAACATCACACTCTGGATAAACATTTTGGACAAATATGTATGCAATTATCACTGATGCTTCTTATGCTTATCATTTCTTATACACTTTACAGAAATTGTGCTCAGTGTCTATCTGTAAAATATGAGTCCCAAAAATGCTGTTTGACACCAAGGTCCATAAATCCTAAAATTCTTATTGCAAAATGATATAGATTTTTATTTTAACCTGAATACAACTTTCTGTACAATGTAAATCATAACTACATTTTTTAAATAGAGAAGTTTATGCTGGGGTTAAGCCCACACAATCTCTCAGGATTCAGAAGGATTGCCATAGCAGGTAAGAACTGGCTAAAGATATCTGAGGGTAAATAAATCAGTTCACATAAGTCTTTTTAACATGTCTGTTTTATTCTTCCTATGCTCTCTGCAATGCACTCTTGATTTTTCCCTTTCATTGTTACCTCACTGTTGTTCCTCTTTTGATCATCCTCATGGTTCTACCTATTTGAAAATGTTTCCAGTTTATATACTCACACAGACATTTAATAAGCATGCATTTCAGTGAATCACAAAAACAGGTAAATGAGGTACCCTATGTCTCAGAAGAGTTATGGCCGTGGATCTCCCTGTCTGATACTAGGAGGATTAAGAATCAATACAAAATTCTAAGACATTTTCATGCACTAACTACATTCCTTAAGTGTAACTAGTTAAGCTAGAAGTTTGTGATTAACACTTGTAGAAAACACAACAATCTTTTGTACTTTCTGAGCATGTCTGCTTCCTTCTCCAGGGACTAAGAACAGAGTTTTGGTAATCATAGTAATCCATGGGCCAGGGAGGAAGTCCTAAGTGATTTATTTGCATTAGCTTTATGTTACCTGAGTTAAAGGGAATTTCTTCAGGGACTTTGCTTCTAGTGAGGTGCCTGCCAGCATCCAGGTAAGAAGGAATTTCTTTCTCTGGGGTTGGTTTAGCAACCCAAACCTTTTCACTGTATCTCTAGGGCTAAAGGCATAAAGAGTTAATGTCCTGGGCTATGATCTTATGTTAATTGAAACCAAGGTGATAGGTAAATACAAAATGATAATATAGCATGTTAGGATAGAGCAACAGTCAGCAGATTACACATTTCTGAGTCTGCTGCTAGAGAATTCAGTTTCACCCAAGACCTCTTATCAGTAAAAGCAAACATACTCTCTCTATGCCCAGTGCCTCCTACTTAGGATTCTTTTCTTGTCAATGAATCCTATCAATAAGGGTAACCATGGGGGACTAACTTTATGTATCTTTGACTATTAGAACAAAGGTTTGGCTGAGTGAATGCTGTCACACCAGGGCCCCATGGAGTGAGAAGTCATCCAATTGCCAGTACAGGAAAAGTAAAGTTTAAAGAATGATTTATACAGTTCTGAGAAATTTGGGGATGAATCCCATTATGGAAGGGAGAAATATCATGATGTCATAAGAATTCTATAGAATTGACAATGACTATACAAAAGACAAGGTTTCCCAAAGCTCTGCAAGTCAGGTTCTCCACTGGATCATACTCCTGTTGATATGTTAATGGACCTTTAAGCTGTATTTTTATTGCATAATCTTGTGGACTCAATCACTTATAGTACCTAAAACAAAGTAAGTGCTGTGTAAATACTTGTTTTCCTGTATTACTTAGGTAATGAATCATGATTATCAAAGGAAAACAGCTTTAAAGTTTAGGTACAGTTCAATGCTTAATTGTCCACTTGAAAAAAAATCGAGGTTTCATCCATTTTGCCACATAAAGTAACACAGCCATGTGTTCCAGAATTTTGTTTTTTGATTTTTCGAGACAGGTTTTCTCTGTAACATTGGAGCCTGTCCTGGAACTAGCTCTTGTAGACCAGGCTGGCTTCAAATTCAGAGAGATCTGCCTGCCTCTGCCTTCAGACAGTGGGCATGTTTTTTATGCTATCATTTTGTTTACCATATGAGCACATCCAAGTGGACAGCTGTGTAATACAATCACATTCGCCACCAAGGCCATCATGCTCTAATTACCCTTCTCCTCTCAGGTTTGACTAGAAAGCATTTGAATTCTATAGTTTTTGAGGTATTTCTAGCCTTTTTTTCTCACTCATGTTCTTATATCATCTTGTGTTTTGTCTCATTCAATTTTGGTCTGATATATTGGAAATTTCTTGTGACCTAGTTTGGTTTCTCTTTAAGATAAATTTCATTAAATTTCTTCTTCAAATTAAAACTTCTTTGAGAATCCTGTCACTCCTGTGAGAATAGCTAACATCAAGAAATCAAATGCAACAAATGCTGGCTAAGATGTAGGGAAAAAGGAATAATTTTTCACTGCTGTGGGAATGTCGACTGGTGCAACTACTGGGAAAATCACTATGGAAACTCCTTAAAAAGATAAAAATAGAACTACCATATTACCCAACTACCATATAACTTGGGAAAGTTTACATCCTTTTATGAAGATACTTGCTCCTCTATGCTCATGACTTCTCTAATTATAATAGCTAGGACATAAAATCTACCTAGCCTAGATGTCATCTAATAATAAATGGATAATGCAAATGTGAAACATTTATACAATGGAACTTTATTCAATTGTAAACAAAGATGAAAATTTCAAGAAGATCAATTTTACTTGTAAATTATACATATTGAGTGAGGTATCACAAGCACAGAAAGTCAAATAATATATGTTATCCTACGTATGTGCATTTTTTAGCTTCAAATTTCTACATTTGTGTGTTCAACTTGGAGTTTCCTTAAAAATCAAGGAACCAGAAAGTTACATTGGTGCTCTTTAAGGAAAGGAGGGTAATAGAACATAATTAGTATAAAATTATAAAGGTAAAATACTGGGCATAGAAAGGTTTAATCAGAGAGAAGAATGAGTATGTAGAGGCAGTAAAAGGACCATATGAGAGAGCTAACCAAATGAAGGGTATATGAAAAGTTGTATAGAAGTACCCAGAAATGTAAACCAAATAAACAATATAAGTTTATTTGAAAATGAATCAGAAAGAAGATTTTTGTGAATAGCTGAGTGATGTTGCTCCTAAAACCCAGAGATCATTAACAAAAGCATAATCTTAAATGTGGAATATATTCTTGATTTATTAGTCAAGGAGGCTCCACATACACAAGTGGTTTCATTTCTACTTGTGTTTTCTCAAAAACTAGTTGATAAGACCCTTTCATTGAAGATACCAAATAGTTTGTGCTGGTTTTTGGTGGCGGATGTAGTAATGAGGAATTTAATATAGAGCTCCACAAACCCTTGTGGAAGTTTATTAGGAAAGGGGGGATAGTGTTGGTCAACCAAAAGGATAAGTGAAGGGCCAAACAGGTGGGTGGAACTTGCTTAACAGAAAGTTTGTTCATGTGTACAGAGCCATATGCATCCATGCAATGCATGATGTAGCCATGCAATGCATAACTTAGTGACTTACAGTTGCAGGGTACTTGCTTGAATATTGGTGAACTGCTGGTTGATGAGAGGTGGGTCAGTATAATGCTGGAATCTTAACAGTGAGAATCACTAAAAATGGAAGTAAAAGTTGTTGAGAGAATTGTGCTCATAATATCAAAATGCTGGAATTTTGTCAAGCAGAAGTGATCACCATGTATTCCATGCCAACTAGAGTGGCATTTGTCCATGAGAATAATCAAATATTAGAAGGCAGTTTAATACCACATCAAGTAAGTTAAACTACTTATGATCATTTCAGGCATGGGAATTTGACAGGTATATGAAGAGTGAAATTCAATCTGGAAATGCTTGTTTACCCCCATAGCAAAGTGCCACTACGAAAACAGTGATCACATCATACCTGGAATCTGAGTACACCTATTATTGGATAATGAGCTGCTTTCACAGTCACTTGCAACACTATGAAAATTAACCAACAAGGAGGAAGATTCCAACTCAGTTCCAGTTTGATTTCTCTACATCCTACCACCAAACTGTGAGCATCTAGGTACTCCTTGGCCCTGACCATTGGGAACCTGGCTCAATGTATCATCCCTCTGTAAATGTCAAGCAGTGCCCTGGCTCTGGACACAGGTGCAAAGGTCCCTTTAAGAGATAAGCCACACCAACTCCTACTCTCTTCTTTCTGCTGTTTCTCTGAGGAAGCAGGTCACTGTCTCTTTCTATTTCTCCCACCCTCTCTTCCTCTTTCCCCTTTATTTCTTCCTCCTCCCTTCCTCCAGTAAACCTGTTATATAAATCCTGCCTGATGGCATGTTTGCCTTTTACCCACCGTGGGATCTACTGTTGCACCTCACACTGCAAATCACTACACTCACTATGTTTTATGGGAGCTTCCCTAAGACTTTAACTTTTTGGGAAACTTTGTATAGGCTTTGAATGATGAAAATGTATACAGCAGCCTTGTAAAACAAATTAATACAGTATAAAAGGTGTACACATTTTTCAATAATTTGACCATCTTAATTAACTCTCAGATGGTGTCAGTCTCTTTGCCCTCACTGAATTCACTTTTTCTTTTTGGGATCTGAACCCTACTGGATGACACTGGACTCTGGCACATAGTTCTAATCAGAAAAGGTTCTAATAGCAATGAACAAAGGTGAGTGCTAAGAATCATGGCTGAATAAGTGCTGGGAATAATTGAGACCTGAGTATTAAACCCTAAACACGATATTGATTTCATAATATTGGACCTGTCAAAGCTTAACCATGGATTCAAGAGAGGCTTATGTTGCCCTATCCCTCACTACTGAGCATTAGGTGACTGAGGAAAAGATACTCATAGTTATCCATTGTATACCCACTGATTAACCCACTGGTCTCCAATGGCATATTCTTTGACAATTTCTTTCATTTATATATTACATTCTGATTACTCTTTCCCTGATATTATTTCTCCCAAACTCTTTCATACCAATCTTCTCTACAGATTCATGCCTTTTGTTTATTTTGTGACAAACTGATTATAGCCATCTGTATGCTATGGCATTGGATACCTTCTTATGATTTATATGTCAGAGAGATACAATGGGTCTCAAATTGATACAGCTTATTGCTGTTGTTCCTGGTGGCTTAACATAGCTATATGCTGAGACTCCAAACATTTGGTTACATGTTACAGAGAAACAAGGAATAAATTACCTCCTTGTTTGTAACCTTCATATTTGTCCTTGGTTAGTGTCTCTATTGATATGACAAAACACCATGACCAAAGAGCAAGTTGTGGAGGAAAAGGGTTATTAGACCTACTCTTCAACACTGTTGCTCATCATTGAAGGAAGTCAGGACAGGAACTCAGACAGGCAGGATCCCATAAGCAGGAGATGATACAAATGCCAAGGAGAGGTGCTACTTACTGGCTTACTTTAAATGACTTGCTCAGACTGCTTTCTTATAGAATCCAGAACCAGCAGCCCAAAGATGGTACCAACCACTATGGCCTGGGCCCTCCCCCACTGATCACTAAATGAGAAAATGCCTTACAGCTAGATCTAAAGAGACGACATTTCCTCAGTAGAGGTTCCTTTCTCTGATGACTCTACAGCTTTTGTCAAATTGACAACAAAATCACCCAAAACAGAATTATTGGAAGTTGAATTGCATCTGCTGTGAAGATATGCTATAAACACTAATACAGAGAGACTTCAGTACTTTCTGGAAATCATGCACCAATATAACTCTGATTGGAGTTCTATAAAGAAAAGAGAAAAGTAACATGATTCAATGATAGCAGCCCTTCAACTTTTGTCTTCCATTAGTTTTATAATTTCCAATATAATTATTACTTTATTTATTGTCTACATAGGATATGTAATGACATTTCAATTGTATTTTAATAAATAAAGACTACATGAAGATCTGAGAGTTAAACAGTCACATTGGTCAGCCTTATAGACCTGGTTATGGTAGCACACACCTTTAAATCCAGTAGCCACAACAGCACACATTTTTAATCCCAGTATCAGAAGTGACAGGCACCTTTAATCCCAGTGGTCACAATGACATACACGTTTAATCCCAGTGGTCCATGCCTTTAATCCCAGCCCTAGAGAGTTATATAAGTCAGCTAGGGAGACAGCTCTCAGACACAGAGTCTCATTCTGAGATTCCTGAGAGCAGTGGTGGGGGACAATTCTGTATTATGTCAATCATGTTTTAAATAAATGCTGATTGGCCAGGCAGGAAGTATAGGTGGGAAAATCCCAATGCCTGGAGGCAGAGACAGGCAGATAGATCTCCGTGAGTTCAAGGACAGCCTTGTCTACAGAGTGAGTTCCAGGACAAAGATACACAGAAACACTGTCTCAAAAAGCCAAAAGTTAAAAGTAAAAATAAAAGAATTAGAGGTTAAAATAAATCTGCATAAAGATGAAAAATACACAGAGAATCTTGAAACTGTATGTTATTATGCTCTCTTTGAATTGTTTGAATGCTTAGGAAGGCACAACAGCTGATAAAAGACTTTTGTTTGTAAATGCTGCTGAATTAACCCAAGGAAGGTATTTTGAAAATACTTTGGCTTCAAAATTGAAGTCAAAAGATATGTTACTTTGGAGAAGAGATTTTGCTTTTGTTTCCACAGGAAATGAGAGGCTGTGGATTCATTCTGAGTTAAGAAAACTCAGGTTTCATCAAGGAAGACCACCTGAGAAATCTCTGGCAGGAACAGATGGCCCAGATGTCAGAGTTCTACATCCAGAACAGAGTCAAGATGCTGCCTGAGATAATCAAGCCTCACAGGGTACTCCAGTCAGGACTTGATCATAACTCTAAATTTTCTTTAGGTCCCCATAAGATTATCGGCATCCCCAACCAGCCGGAAGTAGCCTGGAAAACTATGCCCACATTCCCAAAAAATGGACTATGGATATTTTCCTTTGTTTTTGTTTTGTTTTGTTTTTAAAAAAAAAAAAGAGGAAAAAACGGTGGGGGACAATTCTGTATTCTGTCAATCACATTTTAAATAAATGCCGATTGGCCAGGCAGGAATTATAGGTGGGAAAACCAGACAGGAAGTAGAGGTGAGACCCTACTTCCCTACTACAAGCAGAACTGCCGTTTCAGACTTAGGTCGAGGTAAGAGCCATTGGTTGACTGTTTTGCTTTTTGAGTCTTCAGGTTGAACCCCAAATTCTGACCCTGAGTTTTTATTAATCAGGTTTCAAAGATACATTTTTTCATATATACCAACTATTAATTTCTCCCTATTTTTAAATTTGTTCCCTATTGTATTCTGCATATTTAAGTTCAAATTTTAACGCAGTTTATTTTCTAGATATTCCATATGATGTTTTTTGAAATATTATATTATTTAAATCTTAAATTTATTTTATTTTTTCAATATATTAAGCATGATCATTTTAGAATGTATCTTATGATCTCTACATATAAAATTTTGTGAAATGTATGGGGTTTGAGAAAATGTTTCATGACCCAGAAGTGTAACATTTTCCTATGTTAAAAAAAGGTATTCATCAAAGAATAAGTAAAGAAAAACTAGGTTACTAAAGGTGCATGCTTTCATTTTATTATATTTTTTTCCCATAGTGAATATACACATATATTCCTCACACTATTTGATACATAGCAATTTCATAATTATGGAGAAAATGTTATCTTTTGATATATTTATTCTTTGTATAAAGATTAAATTAAACTAAATATTATTTCCATTACTTGACTTCTTTACCATTTTCAGTGGTAAAAAGACACAAATCTACTCTTTCAGCAAATTTGAAATATAAAATCTTTTATTACTATGATCACCACACTATTCAGTGAATCGATCAATTTATTCCTATAGTCTAATTTAAACTTTGTGTTTTCTTTTTGAATTACCCTCTTTCAAATAATAGCTCTCACAATCTTTGTCTCTGCTCAATATTATGCAATCTCTTTATGAACTGGACTTACATAGCAGTTGACAAAACTCAACTTTCTTTAATGATTAAAGCATCAATATCAACATAATAGGTATACAAAGAACTCAAGAAATTGGTCATAAAAAGAATTAATAATCCAGTAAAAAATGGGGTACAGACCTAAATATAGAACTCTCAAAAGAAGAATCTAAAGTGACTGAAAGGCACTTAAGGAAATGCTCAACATACTTAGTCATCAGAGAAATGCAAATAAAAACAACTCTGGGATTTTATCTTATACCAGTTAGAATGGCCAATATCAAAAACACTGATTACAACATATGCTAGAGAGGATGTGGGGTAAAGCGAACACTCCTGTATTGCTGGTGGGAATGCAAACTGATATAGCCCCATTGGATATCAGTATGGTGATTTCTCAGAAAATTAGAAAACAATATTCCCAAGATCCAGAAAAAAAAACGCTTTTGGGTATATATCCAAAGGATGCTCAATTGTACCACCAGAACATGTGCTCAACTATATTCATAGCAGCATTGTTTGTCATAGCCAGAACCAGGAAACAACACAAATGCCCCTCAACCAAAGAATGGATAAGGAAAATGTGGTACATTTTACAATGGAGCAATACACAACAGAAAAAAAAAATGACATCTAGAGATTTGCAGAAAAATTCAGAAAACATCATATTGAGTGAAGTAATTCAGACCCAGAAAGACAAACATATGTAATCAATCATAAGTGGCTTTTAGAAACAAAGCAAAAAAATACTTAAAATTTGTAATCCCAGAGAACTTAGACAATAAACTACACCCTCAGAGAGACATACATGATATAACCTACATGGGAAGTAGGAAAAGACAAGCTCTCCTGAGTGAATTCAGAGCATGTGGAGCATGCGAGAGTGTTGAAGGGGAGGCGAGAGAAAAGGAGGATAGCAGAGAAAAATTTATAGCTCAATGATATCAAAAAAATTAAAAAGTATCTACTTTAATACAGTAAGAGTTATGTATCAAAATTTCTCCTATAATAAACTCCATTGTAAATAACATAGCTTTTATCTCTCTCACAAATAAAAGAAGGATGTCCACTTTTACCATTTTTATTCAGTGTTGTACTAGAAATCTTAGGCATAGATATGAATCATTAAAAATGTGTTAAATACATTCAAGTTAGAAACAAATGAAACTGTATTTTGTTGATTAATGCATCCTATATACATATATAAATACCCATGATAATAATCCTAAAATCATTAGAATTTATAAACTCAGTAAACTCAGTAGACTAAAATCAAATAGATACACCCCAGTAGTGTCCCTGTGAATTAATGGTGGCTAACTAAAAAATAAAGTAACAAAAAATTTCTGTTTGAAATTGCATCAAAAACATAAAAATAAGTTATTCCAATGGAGTTGATAGATCTGTTTTGTGAAAACAGAAAAAACATGCATGGAAGGTGTAGGAAAAACAAATAAATAGAAAGTTACCTCCTTATTGACTTTGAAAGTTGTTCAAAATGCATAAGTAATGAATATTTTGCATAAATAAAAATTGGATACTACTGAATTATAAAGAAAAAGGAACTTAAAAATAGTTTTCAGGAAAATGGAAAGAATAAGGTTGAATAATGTTAAGGAAATTAACAGAATCTCAGAATGAAAAACTTCTCATTCATCTTATTTATATATGAACTCTTTTCATATATATATATTTATATATGTTAACAAATACATAGTATAACAAAATGTAAAGAGAACTGAGAAGGCTAAAACTAATTGGATTACAAAGGACTGAATTCAGATATGGGAAAAAGATGAAAGCAGATATAAAGCCAACTGATTTTTCTATTTCTGAATCTGTCTTAAGATTTTTATTGTATTTGGTAGTGAATAATTTTTGCAAGATATTTGTTTCCACTGTGTCATTTGCAATATGTCATTGTGGTTGGTTTAATAAAAAGTTGAATGGCCAATAGCTAGGCAAGAGAGAATAGGCAGGACCTTCTGAGCTAAGACAGGAACTAAAATGACATGCTAACAAGACACTGAAAAAGTAGGATATACTGTACAGAGAAGAGATAAGTGAGCTTTGTGACATGTTGTCGGAGGTTTTTGTCCTGCCCAGTTCCTGCAGTCGTTAAGTCCCTAAGAACTCACACAGAGGTCTACATTAATCATAAACTGATTGGCCCATTAGCTCAGTCTTCTTATTAACTCTTATAACTTACATTATCCCATCATACTTATTTGTTTTAGCCACATGGCTCATTACCTTTTTCAGCAGTGTAGTCACATTGTTTCTTCTGTGTCCGGACAGGACTGCACAGAGAGCTTCCTTCTTCTCAGAATATTCCTGTTCTCCTTGACTTGCCTCTACTTTCTCTCTGGTTGTCCTACCTATATATTCTGCCTGGCTACTGGCCAATCAGCATTTATTTAAAACATAATTGACAGAATATAGACAATTGTCCCATACCAGTGACAGAGAGTAGATTAATAGAAACAGGTTAATTTAATTTATAAGAGCTATTTGAGTAAAATCCTATGCTAAAATCAAGGTTTCATAATTAATGATGTCTCCATATAATTATTTGTGAGCTTGAAGCTGAAAGAAAAAGTCTAACTACAGGTAATTGTATTAAAGATATTCAATAATGAAGGTCTAAAATTTAATGCAAAGTTCCACAACTTCCATTTGGAATGTCTATTCTAATTGAACAGAAATTAACTGAATTGTATAGACTTTGGGTCTGGAACACTAATAAATCAGCTATGCATGAGAATATATTTTGTTCATTGTTGCAGTTACAGAAGGTAATATCAACATGAACAGAACTGATAATTATAGACTACACTGAATTTGTCAGGTCATATGTTCCATGCTGAGTTTAGTTACAGGAGTCCAATTTCAGAAGGATCTTTGAAATTCTGGAATATGCTCAAATTAATGGTCAAATGATTATATAAATTAGTGAAAAATTTAAAAGTATTTACTTTGGAGATCATAAAATTTAGAATGCACCAAAATTTGTCTTTAAAATTTGTAAGCTTACAAGTTATTCTTTGCACAGTCTCAGCAAAAATGTCTTATATAAGACATTAAATTATATGTTCCTAAATAACCATCAATAAGAAAGAAAAATGATGCTGTGTTTCAAAGATACAGAAGATACTTATAATCTATAGAAAACTATAAACCAAAGAAAAATATACTCTTGAAGTAAGGTTAATATGAGGTGTTAAAACCATAGTTTAGGATGCTTCAGATTTCATAACTATACATGAGTTAAAAGATTGAACAACTTACAATTTTAAAACAGTATATTAAAAGTATTTGTAGTGAATATACTGCTTTCACAGAGTCAAACTTTATAATAACTCATTGGATCATCAAAATAAATCATAATAATATTACTATAATTTTCCCAGTGTAAGTTCAGGCAACTTTCTCAAGTTCAAATAACTTGAAAGTAAAGGAAACAAAATTGGCATAAATTATTAAGTCCTAGACAACATGGTTGACATCAGAAATGCAGAGTTAGTGTATCTTATTGGTTTAAAAGCACGATATCTGATGGTTTAAAAGAATCTTCAAAAAGAAAAAAAATGTATTGATTCTTCATAGATTTCACATCATGCATTCCTATCATAGTTATCTCTTCTCCTCCTGCATCTGCCCTCTGCCCTTGTACACTCTCCCCAAAACAAAAGCAAATTTAATAGAAAAACTAAAAACAAAACAAAACGGAACAAATGAAGAACCAAAAAGAAGGAGAAAGAGAAGAAGAAGAAGAAGAAGAAGGAAAAGAAGGAAAAGAAAGAAAGAAAAAAGAAAGAGAGAAAGAAAGAAAGAAGAATCTTGTCAAGGAAGCTTTACTATAGCACAACGAGTCATAAAGTTTACCCTTTTGTCCATTCATCTTTACTTGCAAGTGTTCATTGCCAGGAGTTTTTGGTTTCACTCATGATATCTGGCTTCTGCTATTCCACGTAGAATTGACTCCTTTGGGATACCCCATTGCTGTCCTTTGTTATGGAGATCCTTCTGTTTGATTTTGTTGGTTTGGCCCTTTATACCTGTTCCAACAGTTCATAGATGAGGTAGATGGTGGGGTAGGCCAACTCTTAGCCCAGGTTCTATGCCTGGGCGGTACCTGGGTTGGTCAGCATGCCAGCTTTCCCTCATTGTCACTATCCAGGTAAGATCCCCAGCACTCCCTTGGCTAGTTCATCCAATGCAGTTTGCAACAAGGAGTAGGTCCAGTTCTCCTGCTCGCAGGTCTTCAGAAATGGGTCACCTATATTCATACCACTAGGACCCACTCAACTGCTTTGTCTTGGCAAAGTACTGGGCCTTCTCTTCTGACTGCTGTTTGGAGCATATGTGGAGGGGGAGCATGATCAATCTCCTGCTCTAATGACATCAGGACCGGCTCACTTGAACATTCAATGCCTGGATCAGTTCCATTGTACTGCCCAGACAGGGTGAAGAGCCTGTTCTCTTGTGTGTGTTAGCCAGTGAAAGTCAGAAATTGCTCTACCACTCTTACATGCATGGGGCCAGTTCTCTTACCTGCCACTGGTAGTAATGGGTGAGTGGGGAAGGGGATCTTCTCTCATGCATACAACCACATGACATATGAGGGGACAGGGCCAGCCCTCCTGTTTTCATGCCCTCTGGGTTAACTTGCATATACCACTGACCACATGGTCATCTCTAGTGTGCTTCTCAGGTGAGATGTATGCCTATGGTGATGAGTGAAGCCATCTTTCCTGAGTCCAGTGGCCAGCTACCTTTCTCAAGTTTCCAGAAAGGGTGGGGCCAAATATCTCAGTATCAGTGAAGGGTGGGGCTGGATTAGCACAATATGGTTAGAATGGCCCTCTATGCTAGCATGGGGTATAGACATCACCATTGACTTCTACTGCAGTAGGACCACAGACCAAGTCATGGGCCTCAGCAGCAGCCTGGGCCAGGATGTCACCACAAACACAGGAAGCACTGCAAACCACTCACATTGGCATGACCCCCGTGACACCATGTCCCTCAGAGACCAACATGGCTCCAGGTGGCTGCCCATACTGCATGCCATTCAGTGGCAACAGAAGCCAGAGATCATCATCACAGGTCCACCTCTTACCAGCTTCAGGGTCTCAGACCAGGAAATGTTTACAAAAATCTATGCTTTCCTGTGCTCAAAGGTTATTTATTAAAAATGATACATCGCTGTTACAAAAATTCCCAGTCAGAAACTGATGGCAATGAGTCTGTGACAATGTTTAGATAAGTTTATGAATAATCAGTTAATAAGCAAATGTTACTTTTATTATTGGACTATGTTGACAGAGGTTTCTGTCATGTCTAATCCCACAGTCATTCAGTCCCAAAAAATAGAACCCTACATTAATTATAAACTGTTTGGCCTATTAGCTCAGACATCTTATTAATTAACTCTTACATCTTAAAATAACTGATAATTCTTGTCTGTGTTAACCACATGGCTTGGTACCTTTTATCAGTGAGGCAATATCATCTCACATCCTCTGCATCTGGGTGACAACTACAGAAGGAGCTTCTCCTCTCCCCAGAATTCTCCTATTCTGGTCACTCCATTTATACTTCCTGCCTGGATACTGGCCAATCAACATTTTATTAAACCAATACAAGTGACAAATCCTTACAGTGTATAAGGCTGTATTAACCCACAGCCGAACCAGATCAAGAAAATGCATCTTCTGCGTTCTATCAAAGACCAGCCTAGATGGGATTCATACGATCCAGAGTAGGAGTGTGAGGATTAGAATTGTTAAGCAAAAGGATCAGAGATATAAGAGAAATAAGAAACAGAAACACAGAACAGCATTCAGTGAATACTGAATCCTGAATCCAGCCCTTTTTATTCTTCACAAGCTTATACACTTTACTTCAAAAGTGGAGGAAGGAGGCAAGAGACTTCATTGACATGGTATAAGGGATAGGCTTGAATTATTCAAACTTTGGAAAGGGTGGTACAGTTTCAGCTCTATACCAAAAATACTAATGATCCACACCCTAAATCAGAATCACTTGTTTGTAACCATATCTGTTGTCAAGAACTATGAAAGAGAAAAAATACACTCAAACTCTTAAGGTGGAACAGGCTTACAACTGTAAAATAAAATTGCTACCATTTTATTTTATTTAATAAGGCCTGTGATTCTGGTACAGTACAGATGCCTGCCTTGGGGATTCTTTTCCCATTTTCCAGACTTACCCTTCATCAGTATATACATTCCACTATGTACACTCTGTCTTTGGTTGTTTTGGGTGTGGGGGGAAGACCTTACCCATCTCTAACTATCACCCACTGTGAATGAAGGGTTAAGGGAGAATGTATATATAGATGATGTGCACCTTTGAGCCAATTTTCTGTCAAGAGATTTAGTCATTTGAAAACAGATAATGCATTGTGATACATATACTCCCATGGCTACAATATCCCCTAATAAAGGAGTGGAGTAACAGTTTTCAACTACAATCAAAATCCAAATTTGTGTAAGTAAACATATCAAAGCTGAGGACTTATCATGTCAAAATTTTCTCAGACAAGCTCTAATCTTTTTCTAATCAGGAACATCTTCATAGTGAACTACAAACATTAACAGGTCAATATCATAATTTTAACATAAACACACAATTTGCTAAGTCACACTTCTCTTAAATCTATTCTAATCAAAGACAAGAAAAGTTTTCTGTGATGGCTGAGCTATATGTCTTTTTTTTCTCTCCTATAGTCCAATTGCATTGCTGTTTCTAAGTCTTAAAGGTAAGTCTGAACTGTCCCAGTCTCTGAGCAACATCAGTGACTTTTACATCATTTCTTCTCATCTCAGAAGGGGATTTCAGTCACTGTTTGCCTCCATAATAGTGTTCCATTGCTTAAACAAGTGTCTTTTCCCCAGAGGGGAAATTTTCTAAGTTTTCAGGTACTTCCTTTTAACAGAAGATGGAACACCATACTGGCAAAAAATGAGATCTGTGTACCAAGATATAGTATGGATAAACTGTCAAACATTCAGTCAGTGTTCTTGGGATGGCTCCAAAGTAAATAAGACTCCCTAAGGTCTAGAAGTTTGTGTAATAGGTTCACCAAGAAGATAGGAATCACCAATCATCACCATGGTCTTTCTTCTCTTCTCAGACTGCAGCATGATGGCATTACAAAAGTCAGGAAGGAACACAGATTCATTAACCTCACTCTGCCTCTTCTGCAGTGACATCAGTGACTGCAATATCATCAGGGCTGTCACTCCTCTATTTTATATGCAGTAATTTCCTCAAGCTTTATTTTCTTACTGTAAACAAAGCACAAATATGACCTCAACCTCAAATTAAAACAGGACCATTTTGCTTTCAAAATATACTGGGCGTATAACTCTCCACCATTTTTTGTTTGTTTTTGTTTTTGTTTGTTTGTTTTTTTAAAGCTGTTTTGTATTCTCACCAAGGGATTCAGGATCCCCTGTAAATCCAAACTGCAGGTTTCACTAGCTGACAAGTTTTTACAGACACCTGGCTGTTTCTATTTTAATAGACACTTGACTGCTTGCAGGCTATTTCTCCACATCTTGACTGTCAGGGTGGGAACAGGAATTTTGGCTTACAGTGAAGCAGAGAGCAGTGCAGGCTGCAACTGGGCTTTTCCTTGCTTGGTCATTCCACAGGGAACTTGGGACCAGGAGGGTGGTTCCTCATTCCTTATTGTCTGTTGTGCCTAGGAGGGGTTCAGGCCACACTCAGCAGTCCTACTAAAGACCATGACTGGAAGGCAAATTTTTGCTATATTCAGGTTTCCAAGTGCCCACCATTACAGCAGCTCTGACAACGAAGCATCCTCAAACATAGATGTGCATAACCAAGCCGTTTTTCCTATTTTAAATCTTGTAATCATAAAATTAGGAGAGATCCTGTATTGGGACATGCTTTCCATGTTTAGAGATTCCAGTCCCTGCCAGTGCTTTCTGCAGTCAGCTGTTCTGATCTTGCCAGCAATGGCTGGTAAACTTCTTTCCCTACAGGTTCCTCAGATCATGGGCTACATAGCCTATAGCCATTCCCTGCAGCCTGGCTCTGAGCACCAACCATGTGAGCCATAGCCTTCTATACTTTCATATTTCTTTCCTTTTCTGGCTACACGGCACAGCACAGGCCTCCCTCAGCTGACTAGGTCACTAATGTGTGCTTTCTCAGTTTTCTTTATGTGGGCACTTAGTGCTATGAACTTTCCTCTTAACACTGCTTTCATAGTGTACCAAAGGTTGGGGGATGTTGTGTCTTTATTTTTGTTGAAATCAAGGAAGTCTTTAATTTATTTCTTTATTTCTTCCTTGTCGCAGGAGTAGTTGAGTAGTTGACTGTTCAGTTTCCATGAGTTTGTAGGCTTTCTAGGGGTGGAATTGTTGTTAAATTCTAACTTACTCCATGGTGATATGATAGTACACAGGTGATTACTCCAACTTTTTTTTTTATCTGTGGATGTTTGCTTTGTTACTGAGTATGTGATCAATTTTCGAAAAGGTTCCATGAGATGCTGAGAAGAAGGTTTATTCTTTCCTGTTTGGGTGGAATATATTATAGATGTCTATTAAATCCATTTGTTTCATTACATCTGTTAGTTCTCATATTTCTTTGTTAAGTTTATGTCTGGTTGACCTGTCCATTTGTGAGAGAACTGTGTTGAATCCTCCTACTATTAGTATATGGGCCTTAGTGTGTGCTTTGAGTTCTAGTAATGTTTCTTTTACATATGTGGGTGCTTTTTTATTAAGGGCATATATAATCAGGATTGAAACTTCATCCTGATGGATCATTCTTGTTATGAGTATAATGTGTCCATCTCCATCTTTTCTGGTTTATTTTAGTTTGAAGTCAATTTTGTTAGATATTAGTATAGCCACACCCTCTCATTTCTTAGGGCCATTTGATTGAAAAACCTTTTCCCAACCCTTTGCTCTGAGATCATGTCTGTCTTTGTGGTTGAGTTATGTTTCTTGTAAACAGCAGAATGTTGGATCCTGTTTTCATATCCATTCTCTTAACCTGTGCCTTTTTATAGGTGAATTGAGTCCATTGATATTAAGTGATATTATTGACCAGTGGTTGTTAACTCCAGTTATTCTTTTTCTTTTTTGGTGGTAGTGTTTGTGTGTTTCCCTTCTTTGAGGTGTGCTGGTCGAGGGTTGTGTCACTGTGAGTGTTTTTGGGTTCCTTGGTTTTTGGGTTTTGGTGTTTTATTTTCCTTCTATTACTTCTATTACTTTCTGTAAGGCTGGGTTTGTGTCTACCTATTGTTTAAATTTGTTTTTGTCCTGAAATATCTTGTTTTCTCCATCGATGGTGAAAGAAAACTTTGCTGGGTATATTAGTCTGGGCTTGCATCCGTGGTCTCTTAGTGTCTGCACCACATCTATCCAAGACCTTCTGGCTTTCATGGTTTCCATAGAGAAGTCAGGTGTAATTTTGATAGGTTAACCTTTATATGTTACTTTACATTTTTCCTTTGCAGCTTTTAATATTCTTTCTTTATTCTGTATGTTTTGTGTTTTGATTTTTATATGGCAAGTGGATTTGTTTTTGATCCAGTCTATTTGGTGTTCTTTATGCTTCTTGTACCTTGTTAGGAATATCCTTCTTTAGGTTGAGAAAGTTTTCTTTATAATTTTGTGGAATGTATTTTCTGGGCCTTTGAGCTGTAATTCTTCTCCTTCTTCTACCCCTATCATTCTTAGGTTTGGTCTTTTCATGGTGTCCCAGATTTTCTGGATGTTCTGTGTTAAGAATTTGTTGGATTTATTGGTTTCTTTAATCAATGAGTTTATTTCCTCTATAGGATCTTTAGCATCTGAGATTCTTTCTTTCTTCTGTCTCTTGTATTCTGTTGGTTATACTTGTCTCTGTAGTTACTATTCATTTACCCAGATTTTCCATATCCAGCCTTCCCTCGGTTTGTGTTTTCTTCATTATCTCCATTTTATTTTTCAAGTCTTGAACTGTTTCTATTACCTATTTGATTGCTTTTTTTTGGTTTTCTTGAGTGTCTTTGAGAGCTTTATTTCCTCTAACTTTTTGTTTGTCTTCTCCTTCATTTCTTTTCTTTTCTTTTTTTATTTTTAAAAGAAAAAATTTACATTTACTCCCCTTGTCCCAGGCCCTCCCGCTCCCCCAATAAGGAGTTTTTCACATCCTGTTTAAGGGCCTCTATTATTTTCATAATGTCATGTTTAATGTTGACTTCTTCTACTTCTTCTGGAATAGGGTGTTCAAGTCTTCTTGCATGATCACTGGATTCTGGTGTTGTCATAATGCTTTTCATGTTGTTGGAGGAACTTTTGCATTGGCGCCTGCCCATCTTTTCCTTCAAATACAGCCAGGAGAGTCTTAGCATCTTAATCCAACCTTTGCTGTGAATGACAGTGTACTTGGAGAATTTTCTTGCTTTGTCCTCTTTTAGGGCCCCAGGGTACTGAAGCTGTGGAATATAAGGATCCCCCTATGGATAGCTGACCTCAGTGCAGCAACAGAGACTCCTGGTGGGCCAAGGACCCTGCAGATGAAAGGGAAACTTGAGCATCACTTCTTTTGTCTGTTATTATTAGCTGTCATGTCACATGTATATTTTTATAAATGTCACCAAGGAATCAACAAAAACATTATTCAAAAGAAAAAAATAGAATCAAGAAACAAAAATTTCTAGTGTTTATCTATTGGACAAAATTTTAGCACATATCAACCTGAGAGAAAAGTTTTGCTGCAGTGATGTGCAATATTAGAAACCAGAATAACAGCTTCTGTTGATATTCTCATTTCTGTTAAGAAAAATGAGTATAATTATAAAGAACATTGACAAATAAAAAGGATTTGAAGGCTACTGATAGATTCCTAGTAGAATTGAAAGAGTGTTGTTATTTTCATCAATCAGAAAAAAAGCATATGCTACAGGTATTATCTACATATAAATAATTCTCTAGAAAGAATAACATAACAATTGTTAAGAAAAAAGGTATTATAATATTTATCTTAACTCAAACCCTATGTTACCTGACAGTTACGAGCCTGTTTTACCTTGAATGGAGGTCAGAAAGTTTGAGCTTATTTTTGCTCTTCCAAAGTTGTTAACAACAAATGTGGCTATGATATGATCTTGGATCATATGATCTTGGATCATTAGGATTAACATGGTCATTTTGCAAAAAGCAATCTTGAAGTTCAACACAATATTCATCACAATATTTTACCAACTTTTGAAGAACAGTGATGTACTTTATATGGGAAAAAAGCCAAGATAGCTATTAAAATCCTGTACAATAAAATAACTTCAGGAGGTGTTTTAATTGGGGTAGAATGGGACATAAGAGAAGAGATTGAAAAAAAGGAATTCCTTGGAATAATATCTCCTCTGTGAATGACAAGAATAGGAGGACTTAACCTTCAGGTATATGTATAAGGTGTGGCAAAGTCTGATATTGGAGCAATGAATGCAGATCAACAAAAGAGAGAGAAGGCAACCTGATACCATAGGTAAACTCCTTGAAAGGCCTCTCACAGGCCCCCAAACCAAAACTTGCCCAGTCATTCTCAGTCACTGTGGATGACATGTCTCACCAGGAAAATTAAAAATATCCAGAACCTTCTGTAAAAGACCATACTGTTCTAGACGATGGCATAAACATGGAGGATAAGTCAAAAATTCCAATAGGAAATAGGAAATGTATATTCTGTGCAGACTTCTATAAATGATCAAAGACCAAAGCTAAGAATGCATATATATGGCATTGTAATTGTTGGTTTGATAGACACAGATACAGATATGAGTATCATTACTCCAGAATATTGGCATCCAAATTGGCCTCTTCAAGGGGCAGATGTTCAATTACTAGAAATTGGAAACACATCTCAAGTTAAACAAAGCACAAGATGGGTTGACTGCATTGGGTCAGAAGGCCAGAGAGGGAACCTGAGGCCATATGGGGCTAATATTGCAGTAATTTTACAGTGTAATGACCTGCTGCAGCAGTGGAATACCCAGATTAACATTCCTGCAGTCCTAGGACCTCATAATTCTGGGAAAGATATCATAAAGTACTATAAAAAAAAGGTCACAAGCCATTCAGGCTGTGCAAGAACATAAAGCAACAAACAAACTTTTAGAGATAAACACACATACCTTTAAAATGGTTAACTGAGAAACCAATATGAGTTAAACAATGGCCACTAGCTGAAGAATATATGTAGACTTTAGAACAGCTGGTACAAGAGCAACTAGATGCTCATCATACTGAAGAATCAACTAGCCCTTGGGATTCTCCTATATTTGTTGTTAAAATATATCTGGAAAATGGAGAATGGTGACAGATCTAAGAGCTTTCAATAAGATAATTCAACCTATGGGCCCTCTACAATCTGGAATACCTCTGCCTTCACCATTATCAAAAGGATGGCTTCTTACAGTTGTTGATTTAAAATATTGTTTCTTCCATATACCTTTATAAGAAAAAGATAGAAAAATATTTGCCTTCAGAGTGCCTACTTATAATAATTCTCAGCCTACTAGGAGATATCGATGAACTATCCTGCCACAAAGAAAACCCAATAGCCTTACTCTGTGCCAATACATTGTAAATCAGACATTGGAAATAATAGGTAAGCAGTTTCCTAAGTCTATAATTTACATTACACGGATGACATTTTGCTATCTGATTCTTTAGAAAGAATGGTTTAAGGAGTAAAGAAAGTTTTGCCAAAATGGGGACAAAAATTTGCTTCTGAAAAAATAAAGAAAGGAGATTCTTTCAATTTCTAGGTTAAAAATAGGTTTGCAGAAAATTATAACATAAAAGGCACAAATTAGGAGAGATTAGTTCTGGACTCTTAATGACTTTCAAAGATTGTTGGGAGACATTTTGTGTCTATGACCGGCTGTTGGGATAACACCTGATTTAATAATTCATTTAAAAAAAACCTTAGATGGTGATAAATACTAGAATAGTCCTAGAGAAGTAACAGCTGAAGCAGAAAAGGAATTGACAATTGTTGAGTAGAAATTACAGGAAGCACATGTAGATAGGGTGGATCCAAATCTTAATTGTACTTTAGTCATATTGCCTTCTGGAATATCTCCTACAGGAATTTTAATGCAGAAGGAAGAAATTTTCCTAGAATAGATCTTTTTACCACATAGATCAAGTAAAAAGTTAAAAACTAATGTGGAAAAATTCTTTGAATTAATTATAAAATGTATATTGACACTTCATCAATTAGCGGGTATAGACCCAGCAGAGATTATAGTCCCTTTCAATACTAATGAAATAAAAAAAAAGTTGTGGGAAGACAATAAACCATGGCAAAGAACATAGGCTAATTTATTGGGAGAAATGAATAGCAATTATCCCAAAAGTGATAGACTTAACCTTATAAAAAGCATTTCTTGGATTTTTCCCTGAATTGTAAATGATGCACCAGTAACTTGAGCCCATACATTTATACAGATGCAAATAAATCAGCAAAGGCTGGTTGCAAATAAAAAGAATTAAATGAAGTGGAACAAAACTTTTATTATTCTATGCAGAATGCAGAATTATATGCTATTCTCATGGTGCTAAGGGATTTTAAAGAACCTCTTATTGTAGTTACTTATTCACAATATGCAGAAAGTTGTCTTACATATTGAAACCACTGAGTTTATCTTAGATGATACAGAATTGACTTCTTTATTTATGCAGGTGCAAGACATAACCAGGAATAGGCTTTGTCCTATATATATAACACACCTCTGATCCCATATGGGTCTGCCAGGTCCTCTAGCACAAGGTAATGCAGAAATTGATCAATTATTGATTGGAAGTGTGTTGCAGGCCTATGAATTTCATTAAAAACATCATGTCAATAACAAAGGTTTAAAGAAAGAGTTTTCTATTACATG
>JAQHUG010000359.1:782312-836053 GCA_028555095.1 Dicrostonyx torquatus
AAGCTAAACCAACATATATACTTTTAAGATATCTTGATTCCAAAATTTAAGTTCAAATACATGTTATTGGAAAAGAGGTTCTGCTATTTTTTCCGCAGGTTATAGAAAGCTGTGGATTCCTTACTGGCTAATATGGTATGATCAAACAAGAACCACTGGAGCAATGGCCTAGGTGGTCCAACATTCATTACAGCTTCAAGATTGCTGGCTAAGATGGACCAACCATACAGATACCCCATGAAAGACCCGATTAACAGTAACTCCAATCATCAGGAAATAATCTAAAAACCTATGCCTGAACTCCAAAATTTTGCTTATAAATGTTTGTTTTCATTTAAAGGGAGTTGATTATAAATGATTAATGGTCACAGTCAAGGTCTTTCTAAAGCAAAAAAGGAAAAATATGATATAGAAATCAATATTACATTGATATGGACTTTGATTTACTGATAAAAATTTAAGACCAATTTTCTTATATGTATATTTCTATTCTTGTTTAAGGTATTATGTTTATACAGCTTATATAAAAATGTAATGTATAATTAAAAATATGGATAGTCATTGTCAAGTTTGTAGTCATGTTAGTAATATTTTCTAGATGTACAGAGATATTATTCAGATAGATTAATATTCTTTAGCCTTTCAAAGACCTACATAACATGGCATTTAAAATGTTGTAGGAACTTAGAGTTTTCTCAACAGTGAGACATGTTTGTTTCCAGCAGCACCAATTACTTTTGAGAGGATTGTGGTCATTCTAAAATCTCATTATGGAATTTGCCTTCAATGTGACAAGGCTAGCCATCTGGGCAAGAAACTGCTCTTGCCTAGACTGCTTGGTGGCCTGCTATATGAACTGGACATACAGGACCCACAGAAGTGACTAGTGAACTTTCCAAACTATGGGATGGTCCTTCAGGGTTCCTGTTTCACATATGAAACTGCCAGACATTATGCAGGGCACAGCAGAAAGGAAATGATAAGCTTTGCCAATACAAAGCAGAACAGGTCTTCAAATTTCCTACTTCACTGAAAAGTTTGCCAGATATGCAAAAAAACAAGTTGCCTATATGCAGAAGATGAACACACCAAAATTACAAAAGAACTTTGGATGTCTTTCCAGGTAGTGAGATGTCTCTTTCATCTCTAGAAATTTGGAAGTTGCTTATAATGTACTTCCTGTTTATTTAGATAATATTATATTCTTCTGGGATCTTTGATGGAGTTAAAGACTAGATAGTTGTAAATATAATTATATAACTATATAATTATAGTTGTGATAATAGTTAAATTGGATATAAAACTTTAGACTTACAAGACAGATGTTATTTATATTAATTTTCTAAATGTAATTCAACTAAATATTGTAACTATAAATCTTGCTTAATGACTCTTTTGTATATATAATTTTACATGGTAATGTTAAAATCTTATTTTTAAATTAGAAATGGGGAGATGATGTAGGGTGTCTTTTTCTATATGTGTTGTTTTTATTGATTGATGAATAAAGCTGTTTTGGCCAATGGCTTAGCAGAGTAAAGCCAGGCAGGAAATCCAGAAATATATAGACCAAGTAGGTAGAGTCAAGGAGATGCTATATAGCTGCCAAAGGAGAAATATGCTAGAAATTACCAGTAAGCCACAACCTCATGGTGACACATAGATTAATAGAAATGCTCCAATTAAGATGTAAGAGTTAACTAGGAATATGCTTGAGCTTCTGGCCAAACAGTGTTGTATAGTTACTGCGTGATTGATTATTCAGGTCTGGGTGGCTGAGAAATGAAAGTTCATTCTCTGACTACAAAAACAGTATTACAGAACTACCATCTTTGATAAAATATGACATATTTATGATTAAATAATATTGCCACTTCTTTGTTTAAGATTTATTTATTATTTATTTATACAGTATCCTGCCTGCATAGATGCTTGCAGGCCAGAAGAGGGCACCATATTTCATGACTGATGGTTGTGAGCCACCATGTGGTTGCTGGGAATTGAACTCAGGACCTTTGGAAGGGCAGGCAGTGCTCTTAACCACTGAGCCATCTCTCCAGCCCGCCACTTGTTTTTATATAAAGCATTTTTTTTTTAATTTTTAACTGTAATGTACAACCAGTCATTGATTTTAAAAAGTATGTTTTTATTTTTGTGGCTTCCAACTAAATTCATATCAGCCATTACAGAAAAGGTCAAGGTTCTGCAGAATCAAGGGATGAATGATAAATCTTATGTTTTCTTGTTTGGCTGGATTAAACTTTTGATATAGTAATTGATAATTTACATGGCCTTTTATTTTATTATAAAATGACATTAACAATAATTTTTATTGTTCAAAGGATTAATGTTTTATGATAACTGAGAAACAGGAATGTGTCCTTCTGTTCCTAAAGAATTAAAAAGAGTTCTTGGCAAATTTTTATGTCTGTTTTGGTTTGCCAGATAAAATGTAGCCAACTGGTACAGTAGAGTTATATCTACTATGTGGTAGGTAAACATTTCCTGATTGGATTTGAGGCCTGGTCCACAGGGTGGGATTTAATACCTGATATTGATTATAGGCACGTGGTTAGGAGGTCATATATACTATGTTAGAACCTACCATTGTAATTTCTAAATGGTAATATTATCAAATACCTTCTAAAATATTTATATTTACATCTATATCTCTGGGCTCCTTTCAGTCTTGGAACAAGGAGATTATTTTGTAGTGAACAGTAATCAATTTAGACATGAACAACTAGTCAAAATTATGTAAATTAGGAAATGAGTGCCCATCCCTAAATAAGAATTTCATATTATGGAATATATCAGAAGAGGCAGAAGGAAAGAAAGAGCTGGAGATCAGTGCAATGTTGTCTTTTGAGTATAGCATTACTATTGCAAATTTTGAACTTACAGCTGTCTGTCAGTAACTGCACAAGATCAAGACAACCATAACTCCAGGATACATGGGACAGATAATCTCCAATACTCACTCTATTCAAAAATGACTGGCAGTAGATAGTTATTATTTGAGATCAAACTATACTTGATTATGGATGTAGAAACTAAAAGGATTGCTTCTCTCTAGTAATTGGCCTGGACTTAATGTGTTATCTAAAAGAAAGACATGAAATTTGGAGAGGGATATAATAGGTGGAATATAAGGAGAGCTGGAGTTTTTTTATCAGCAACTGAGACTCCACATTTCCAATCAAAAATATGAATCAGAAAACAGACTCAAAATTGTGCAAGACTTTTAAAACTTGAAAGACTACACTTAGTTACATACTTTTCCTGAAAGATCACAAACCTCAATCATTTCCAAATATCAACCAACTGAGGATCAAGTATTCATATACCTGAGACATATGAGGATATCTCCTTTAAACGACTACATAGTAAACCCTGTCCCCACAGTCTCATGGTCATATCTTAATGAAAAATTCATTTAGCCAAATTTTAAATGTCCCAATAGTTTTTCTGGTTCAACACTGTTTAAAAGTCCAAGTTAAATGTCTTTTCTGAAACACAAGCTATTTTGTAATTTAATCCCAAGCAAAATCAAAATATAGATAATATAGTTCTAACATATAATGGCACAGAATATATATTGCTGTTGTGAAAGGGAGAAATTAAAGCACAATTTAAAAATGTTGGACAAAAGAAAGATTAAAACTCAACAGGTAAAAGGTTAAATGCTATAGCTACATGTCTAATTCTAGAGGGCTGAAAAATCTCTGTCCTTCTAGCTTTGCTGCTTGCCCATGAGACTTTGCTGTCTCAAACATGGCTCACTCAAGCTGGTTTCACTCTCTGTATACAACTTTTCTCTGTCGATATCTCATTGCTCTGACATATCCAACACCAACAGGGATTCATGTTCAAAGTTTCATGTTATGTCATCTGAGAGACTCTTGAGCTCTCAGGGTCTTCATGCAGTTACTGCCTTGTCACACACTGTCTGGCTTCAATGGCTCTCAATTAGGAAGTATATTCCACAACACCTTTACTCTTTTGAACTTCATATTTATAAAGACAGAACAATGTGGGCTCTACTATGAAGTTCAGCTAAATGCTTAGGATGAACCTTAAACCTTTGAATCACATTTGCCTGAGGTCTTTTTGTTATGTTTGTTCGTTTGTTTGTTTCACAAGTTGAACGTTTAATTGGGTGGGGTCTTGTGCTGATTTGACCCTTCTCTAAATGCTGTAATCTCCTTAACAGTTGTAGTCTCTCTTCCAGCACCAGCATTAGTAGTGATATTAACCTTGTCACTTTCCTTTTCATTTCATAACTGTACATTTTGTATTTCTTTCTGCCCCAATTGATCTTATTCATTGTAGATCTGCATAAGAGATATTACTAAAAACCATGTATTGGAATCTCTACTCAAAACAAATTAGTCTATTATTTCTTAATTTAGCCTTAAGGAAATTCTTAGGGCAAAGACAGGATACAGCTACATTTTTTTGCCAAAACATGACAAGAATGGTCTCTGGAATAGTTGCTATTATTGTTAACTTCAAAAACCTCTTGAGGTAGGCTTCTACAGTCAACATTGCTTTCATTACTACTGTCTTCTAATATCTTACAAGGATGGCCCAGTAAGCTCTGCTTATGAAATTAAATGACTTTTCTAATCCATTATCTCAAAGTTTTCCAGATTCATTAAAATAATGGGTAATTCTGTTATAGCAATAGTCCACTTTCTGGTATCAAAATCTATATTTATTTCTTTTCTTTTATTGTGATGAAATACCATAGCCAAGGAAACTTTTGGAATGAAGAGTTTGTTTGGGCTCTAGTTTCAAGGGGTTAGTGTCCATAATAGCCAAGCAGAGGCATGGCGTCAGGAATATCTTGAACTTTAAACAAGAGCCAGAAAAAAAAAAAACACTCTTTGAATGAATCCTTTGAAAACTCAAAGCTTTCCACTAATGACATACTTTCTTCCATAAGGCTGAGCTGCCAAATTCTCTCCAAAGATCCACAAAATAGAGACTAAGTATTCAGATCTCTTGTATTTTCTTTATTCTACAAAGTCAATATTATGTTAATGTTATAAAGATGAATTATATGCTATAAAACTTAAGGTACTTAGTTTGTTTCATATGTATTTTATATTCATTCTTTTATTGTGAGGCAAATACTCTTCAACAGAAAGTATGTAGACTCATTACATTTTATAAAGATGAGAAAAAAATGTAAAAGTATCATAGATATTAAATAACTGTTTATGGTATTTCGAAACATCTTTTGAAATACAGCACTATGTCTCTGAAACACCCTTTAGCACAATTTGAATTATTAATAGATTTTAAAAAATACTGACAGCAATATGAAATATTTTTGTCCTTCAGTGCCTTTTGGATTCCTGGAGATAAATGAATATAATTCTAAAAGAAATAATTCTTAATAAAAAGAATGTGAGACTAATCCACATACTTTTCAAAGCCTATTACTTCTGTATAATATAACACTTTGCTTTTACTTCAAGGTCAAGTTAAAAAATATATTGTATATACAAAAAGTAAAAGCAGCAATTACCAGTCTCCCAGTTTTGTGAACCACAACTGAATGTGAGTTACCTTCCCTGGAAAGTCTTTTCAATACTAATAGTTGAAGCTGAGCTGTAACAATCTGCATAAATTTCCTTTGATCCAAATATCTATATCCACTTTCTCTAAAGGTAATTACCAACTATGCATTAGTGAAAAAAATGATTGCTTATTTCTCAATGATGCCACTAGTGACATCATTTGCTTATTTCTAAACATTGAATAATAGGAATTCCTTGTAATGTTTCTTAGAAAGTGCTGATTCTAATAAAGAAAACCACCCTTTTGTGCTGGCTACATGTATATCAATTTGACTCAAACTGCAGTCATCTGAGAGGATGAAGCCTCAATTAAGTGATTTCTTCCATAAGGTCAGAATGTGGAAGCCAGCACTGGAAACTCAGGTAAACCCTCTGCTCATGGACCACCACCATTTACTTAGTGCTCACCAAGCCTGTCCATAAACCATCCTTCCTCTCCTCTTCACTATATCCTGGGCTACAAGTACAGTGGAAGCCTCATTGTCCAAATAGAGGTCACACTGACCACCAGAACTCCAGTCTCAAACTCAGATGAAAAGCCTCTGCTTGATCAGAGGCCACACCCGCCATCAGAAATCTAGGCACCAACTAAGGTGTAGATCCTCTTCTCAACCACACACCACTTCAGCCAAAATATCAGGGAGTAAACAGACACAATGGTACAAAACACCAATCCTACAAAGACAAACACAGAAATTGACACCTAGACCTGTAATCATGGTAAACACAGATGACTAGATGGCAGTAAAAGAACACAAGCAACAAGAGCCAGGGCAATATGTGGACACCAGAGCCCAGCAACTATTCTGAATCAGCAAGCTCTGAATATTCAAACACAGCTAAAGCACAAAAAAACAACCATAATACCAACTTCCTGAAGATGGTAGAAGTCCTTAAAACATAAATGTATAAACCCCTTTAAAAACTAAGGAAAAGACAAACAAATAGTTGGAGGAAATTAATAAATCCTTACAGAAAGTCAAGAAAGCAAAGAAAAAATGAATAGTTGATGGAAATGAATAAAACTGTTCAGTGTCTGAAAATAGAAATGGAAGCAATAAAGAAAACACAAACTGGGGAAATTCTGGAAACAGAAAATCTAGATAAGTGAACAGGAGCTATAGATTTAAGCACCACCAACAGAATACAAGAGAAAGAAGAAAGAATCTCAGGTATTGAAGATATGATAGAAGAAATAGATACTTTTGTCAAAGGAAATGTTAAAAAATGTTAAATCTAAAAAATTCCTAACAAAAAACATCCAGAATATCTGGGACTGTATGAAAAGACAAAATCTAAGAATAATAAGAATAAAAGGAGATGAATTACAGCCCAAAGACCTAGAAAATATTTTTTAAGAAAATCACAGAAAATTTTCATAACCATATGAAGGAATTACCTATAAAACTACAAGAAGTTTAAAGAATACCAAATAAATTGGGCAGGAAAAGAAAGGTCCCTCACCACATAATATTAAATACATTAAGTATACAAGACAAAGAAAGAATATTAAAAATTGCAAAGGAAAACCTCCAAGAAACTCTTGAAAGCAGAACTTTTAGAATTATATCTTATTTCTCAATGGAGACACTAAAAGCCACAAGGGATTTGGCAGATGTTTTGCAGACTATAAGAGATCATAGATGCCAGTCAATGATATTATGCCAAGAAAAACATTCAATCACCATGGATGGAGAAAACAAGGTATTCTGTGATAAAGCAAAATGTAGACAATTTCTACATAAAACGTCCCTACAGAAGGTTCTAAAAGGAAACCAAATGGAGGTTAACTATATGCATAAAAATATAGGGAACAAATAATCACACAACAGCAACATCAATAGAAGGGAAGTGCACACACACACACACACTACTCCCACCATTACCACCAACAACAACTATATAAGAATCTACAATAATTGGTTATTGATATCTTTCAATATTAATGAGCTCAATTTCCTAACTTAAAGATTAAAAATGCAAAAACAAGAATCATCCTTCTGCTTCATTCGAGAAATACACCTTAATATAAGGATTACACCACCCCAGGATAAACGTTTGGAAAAGATTTTCTAAAAAAAATTATACCTAAGAAACAAGCAGTTGTAGCCATTCTAAAATCTAACAAAATAGACAAAAACAAAATTCATTAAAAGTGACTGGAAGATGTCATTGTTTTATTTTTTTAACCACTGAATAGTACAGCAAATAGGTAGAACTATAAAAAACACCCTGAGTGAGATAACCCAGACCAAGAAAAATGAAGATGGTATGTACTTACTCATAAGTTGATACTAGTTGCAAAGCAATTGATAATGAGCCAATAGTTCACCACCCTAGAGAAGCTAAGCAACAAGGTGAGCCCTAAGAAAAACATATATAGATGCCCCAAGAATGGTAAAGAAACAAGATCTCCAAACAATATTTGGAGCATGGGTGTGGGAGAGAAGGGAGTGCAGGAGGGGAGGAGGATGAGAGAAGGGAAGCAGGGGAGAGAACTTGAGGAAATAGGATAGAGGAATAACAGAGATTGAGAGCAAGGAAACAGATATTTTGGATTGATAGAGTCATTATGGGGCTAGCAGGAAGACTGACACTACAGGAATTCCCAGAAATCCACAAGGATTACCCCCATTTAAGACCCTAAGTAATGGTAGATATGGTGCCTGAACTGGCCTTGCTCTGCAGTCAGATTGATGATTATCTTAAATGTCACCACAAAAACTTCATCTGGCAACTGATGGAAACAAAGGCAGAGACCTGCAGTGGAGCATTGGGCTGAGCTTCCAAAGTCTACCTGAAGAGAGGAAGGAGTGAGAAAATGAGCTAACAGGTCAAGACCTTAATGGAGACAACCACTAAAACAGTTTACTTGAGCTATAACAAGCTCACCAACTCCAGCTAGACAAGGAAGGAACAGCATAGGACCAAACTGGACCCCTTGAATGTGGGTGACAGTTTTATGGCTGGGGCAGATTGTGGGGCCATTAGCAGTGGCAACAGGATTTTATCCCTACTGCTTACACTGGCTTTTTGGAACCCATTCTCTTTGGGTGGATACCTTGCTCAGATATAGTAAGGAGGACCTCAGAACATCCCCAAAGCAATGTTATTTACTCTCTCTGAGGGGTGGTTGAGGGGTGGGGTGGGTGAAGGTAGAGACAATGGGAGGAGAGGAGGGAATGAGAACTGCAATTGGTATGTAAAATGAAAAAAGATAGTTTTTCTTTTTAAAAAGATGACATAAAATAAAGTGACTGGGAAGTACATTTCATACCCAATAATGGAAAAATCTAACAACATGAAATTGCAATTCTTATCATTGATACAAACAGAAGGACACTCACATTTGTAAAAGAAACACTTCTAGACCTTAAATCACACATTGAAGCTAAGACATTAATAGTGAGATACTTCAAAACTTCACTCTTACTTAGAGATATGTCACCCATACAAAAACTAAGCAGAGAAATACTGGAGCTGAAGAAGTAATTCAAACTCTTTGGAGGAGCCAAAATATTCTAAGTATATCACTGACATTGGACATTCTGTTATTTACACAGTCGGAGTGTGGTTTTGCTTTCAGGTTTAATTCTAGTATGTCTGCCTTTATGTTATGTCCTCTTTTTCCCCTGCCGCTTTTAGTATTTCTTCTTTATTCTGTATGTTCAGTGTTTTAATGATTATGTTGCAACAAGACTTTCTCTTCTGGTCCAGTCTATTTAGTGTTCTGTATGCTTCTTGTAACTTTATAGTCATGTCCTTCCTTAGGTTAGGAAATTTTTCTTCTATGATTTTGTTGAAAATATTTTCTGGGCAATTGAGTTACAATTCTCCTTCTTCAATTAATTTTTTTATGTTTGGACTTTTCATAGTGTCACAAATTTCCTGGATGTTTTGTGTCAGAATTTCTTTTTTAAATTTGTCATTTTCTTTGAACAACTTATTTATTAATTCCATTTTATCTCTAATGCCTGAAACTTTCTCTTCTATCTCTTGCTCTTATATCCTTACTTTTGTTTAAGCTTGCCTCTGTAGTTCCTTTTTTCATTCCTAAGTTATCTTTCCCAGATTTCTCTGTTTTTCTCCCCCCACTCTCTTACCCCTATTTACATTTTCAGATCTTAAACAGTTTCATTTATTCCCTCCAACTGTTTGCTTGTATTTTCCTGGATCTTATTAAGGAATTTTTCATTTCCTTTTTTTTTAATGTAGACAACTTTCAGGTCTTTTTCTTGCACTTCAACTATGTTAGCATATCCAGAAACAGTTGTGATAGTGTAGTTGGCTCTGGTGGAAAAAATATTTCCCTGGATATTATTGATTATTTCCTTAGTCTGGCTTCTAAGCATCTGGGTTTACAGTGATTATAGGTTTAGGTGTTGATTTCTTGGTTTGTCTTTGTTGGGTGAAATTTGTTGCTTTCCTTCTGTTTCCTCACTGAATTTTCAGGGAATGTTTTGGCTGTGTACTTTCTGTTTTACTGGCCTACTCAACTTGTGTTTTTTTCTCAAAGCTTGTTGGTGTTGGAGGCTGAAGCAAGGGCAGGGCAGGGGGGGCAGGGCAGGGGTGGGTGGTCTGTTTTATTGCTAGAAATGACCCTGCGAATTGCATTTGAGAGAACACAGGGACCAGAGAAGATCTTTGACTAGTGTACCTAGTCTCCTGGTGATGAAGGACATCACAAAATAATTCCACACCAGTTCATAATTATGAATAATAAAAGGATCATTTATTTAAAGGAAAACTTACAAATCACTGTCCTAGATAACAGTCCACTGGACGAACAGGAACAGAGTCTAGCAGCTAGAAGCAAGATAGAGGGTGTATGCTTTACAACTGCATATCAGAGAACACACCCAAGTGGCCTGGTATCTTAAAGGCTATTGGTTGAATGAGTGGAATATGCTCCCACAGCATCCTGGAAGCTGTGAATTGTGGTTGGACAGAGGGCATTCAATCTAGTTAGGGGCTGGAACACAACAATGAATTGTAGAGGGAAAGAGAGCAAGATGGTTTGTGGGATCCACAGAAGGCATGCACATGAGAAACAGAAGGCTGCAATTGATATTCTGTTGAAATTCTAGGGACACCATGAAGAATAGGTCTGGGGGAGCAGACCCAATATCATATAGTCAGCCTCTGATACAATAGTGAAAAACCAACTGTTTTGATTGCAGTATAAATGAGAAAGATAGGTAAATATTGTTTTTCACAATGTCAGAATTATTGAATAACAGTAAAATCAGTTTAATTGGCTGTAATTCTTCCATTTCTCCTGTGTCATATACTTATTGGACATCATAGATCTTTTTATTTCTATCTTAATTATTAATATTAACCATTGGATCACATATTATTCTTCATCCTGAGAAATGTAGGTAACAGAATGTCTAATGAAGGGTTAAAGATTTAAAAGTTTCAAAGTAGGCTTAAAAGAAATAGCAGAGAGATTTTTGGGATACAAAGAGGGAGAGTGATTAAGTAGGATATTAATGATTCTACTAATAGAAATTTTAGATATGCACAATGTTGTGTTAAGGTGCATGTGTTGGAAGAGGACATCAGTGGAAATTTCAGCTGGAAATGTCAGACAATATCATGTTATGAATTCTCAGGGACAAAGATGAGAGTTTCTGACCTGTTATTCCCATAGTGCATGTTGCACTGGATAATAAAATTATGGGTTAGTTCATCTGATGATGAGATCTTAGTATTAAGTATCTCTCCTTTAATATGATCCTGTTGAGCAAGTTACATCCCTCATCAATCTGGTATGCTTGAAAAGTCCAATTCCTTAGTTTTTTTTTGTTGTTGTTGTTTTATATGGCCTTTATATGACCATCTGTTCTCCATTTAGTGTTGTGAGTTTATAGGTGGCAATACTACAGTTGTGGGGATATCATGACCATTACTATATGACATGGTCTGTACTGGAAAGAAAATAATTGCTTCCTTGTATGAGCAACACACCTACATTTTTTCTTAATTTTTCTTAGCATTTATACTGAAAATAAAACAAATGGAATGTCTTGTACAAGGCAATGTCTTTGTATAATATCTACAACCTTATCTCCACGCACACTAATAAAAAATGAATTATGCTTCTTTTTATACCTAATTACCTTATTACTCATCTTCTTTAATTAATACTAGTCTTTTTTTAAAAATATTATATATATTTGTCTACTTTCTGTATGGGCACTAAGTTTATGTAGGTGCCAGAAGAAGCAAGAAGAAAGCTTTGAAACCTCTGGAATTGGAGTTACAAGCAGTTGTGAGTTGGTTGCCTGGCATGCGAGCTGGTAACCATATCCAGGTTAAGTGGAAGAAAAAGTGCTCTAAGAATATTGGGCCAAAATTATCTCAGGGCCTGTAACTAGAGACCTATAGGACAGAAAAAAAGCCTGGCTCGAGTTCAGCGTCTATACTTTAAGGCCTGTAGGCCAGAGAAAAGCCTGGCTTGAGTTTGAGTGAGGATGAGACAACAAAAACTAGATAGACATCCCTCCAGCCAGACGGAACATTTGGTTGCCTCTCATTGGCTGGAGGTACCCCCACATCACAGGATGTCACTTAACATATATAAGCTGTTGCTCACAGTAATCAACTGAGTTCCTGCTTTGACTTGACTCCCTATGTCATCTAATTGTCCTGCCTTGGGCTGTGGAATGGGCATCCTGCATTGTGTGGTTGTGGAATGGGCAGATAGCACATTCACATTTAACTGGAGAATAAGGAGGATCAGGAAGCCTAGTAACTGGTGCCTGAACATGGGGCAACTGGTCCTAGGGCAAAGCGATCTTCAAGGTGAGTGGGACCCCATAATGGGTAACACAACTTTGGATGAGGAGACAGGCGAGGAAGAGCAGGAAAAGGTCAAAGTTTGGGAGAAGTCTGAATAATCCAAAAGTAACGAATTAATCAAAAGAACAGGAGAAAAGGAGACAGATGAGAGTGAAGATCAAAAATGGGTGCATTTTACTGAAGAGAAGTTCCAGAGGGAAGAAATATGGCAGGCAGAGGCAAAGACAAAAAGGGAAGTAGATATCACTTATGATAAGGAGTGGCTGCCTCCTTATGCCCCCCGCCATCCTGGAAATGATAAAATGGAAGAAGGGAATGGGACAAATAATGGGGCTCTATCCTTGCCAGTAGGAAGTGAACATACTAGCCTCTTGGAGAAAAGTGGGGCAGATACTCCTGGGGATACTTATGCATGAGGCCTATATGGTTAAGGTTTACAGACCTCCAAACCAAGAACGGTCAGTATTGGCCCCAGCACTAGTTGTCCCCTAGCCTGGTATCTTTGAAAATCTAAAGATCTGAAAGAATTCAGGAAGCAGTGGCTGAGGATGGCTCCAACTCCCTTTGGGCCATGACCCTCCTTCACAAGGTAGCCTACCATCTTTGTGTCCTCAAGGACTGATATAATCTGGGAAAGTTCCCTGGGGGAACTCCAATATGTTAAATGGGTGGCCTTCTTTAAGGAGGCCTGTCACACAAGGACAGAGTTCAAAAGAGAAGCTGAATGCCCAATTCCAATTATTTGTTTGATGCTAACTGGTATGGGGAAAGGCTTTTCCACTGGGGTCCAACAAGCTGCAATTTCAAATCCCTATCTGGACCAAGTTAGTCAAGCAGGTCTGGAGGCCTGGGCCAAGCTAGAGGAGGGACCCACTGAATAACCTATAGCTGACATAATGCAAAAACCAGGGGAGCCACTTCCAGACTTTATTGACCATGTGCAGACCAGCCTTGACAGGAAACTGCCCCCATACACCCGCGGTGGTCTTAGAGACCAATTTACCAAGTTCTTAGTCTGGGAAGGTATGAACCAAGATACTAGGATGGCTTGTGCTGGTTTAGGAAAGGGTCCATAAGTCAATGGGTTGTAGCATTGCAGAATGTCGGGTCCAAGTCACATACCAACCAGATTCTTGTGGCGGCCCTTCAGGCCCAGACCCAAACTCTAGCCTCTTCTATTACTCAAGCCCCAGTGACAAGATAGCAAAGGCAAACACCTAGGAAATGTTTCTTATGTGGTCAACTGGGGCATTTTAAGAGGAATTTCCCACAAAAGGGCAATAAGATCCAAGTGCAGAAGGGAATCCCTCAGGTTCCCTGCCCTTGCTTCCACAAAGCATACCACTGGGGCTCAGAATGCCACTCCAAATTTGATACAAATGGGAAACCCATTGCTAATCAACTTTTAAACTAGATGGGAGGTATGCCATCCAGTCCCCTTAACCAAAAGAAGGAAAAATATACCTTTAGTTAACTGGACCATTCCAATAGTAGAGGGGTTCATACCCAATATGATCATGATCTTTGTGGGACAAAGCTTCCAATGCCTGATAGACATGGGAGCTGACAGGATTGTGCTCAGAAAAGAAGAGGTCCAGACCAGCTGGGATTTCATAATCGGGCAGCCTATCATGGGGGCTGGGGGAAGGTCTATGTCTCAAGCAATGACCAGTCCTATATCTTGGGTAGGGCTGGATGGAGACAAAGGAAAGTTCAAGCCTCTGGTCCTCCCAGGGTTGTCTGCAAAGTTCCTGGGACAAAATTTGTTAGGACAAATGAATGCCGTTATTATCACTGACCACCTAGACTTTTATGATGATAAAAGTGAGCAAGGTGTCATCAGGCAGACCCCTGACACCTGGATTCACCACCAAAAGTAGAGGCCACTGCCCCCAGGGTCCCTCCCATTAGGTGGGTTCCTGGTAAGCTGGTATGAATGGAATAGTGGCCATTACCTGAAATTAAACTTAAGGTGCTCAAGGAAATCACCAGAAATCTGCTTAAAGAAGGACTGATAAGGCCCATGATGAACCCTTGGAACAGCCCTGTGTTTGTGATACATAAGCCTAATGGGAACTACAGAATGTTACAGGACCTACGAGCAATCAATGCCCATATGAAGCTAATAGGGGCCCCAGTAAAGGTCTTACATTGGCTCCCAGCAATCCCATCCCAGTTTCATCTTACTGTAATTTATCTAAAAGTCTGATTCTTCTCAATTCCTCTTCATGAGGAGGATTGCAAAATGTTTGCCTTTTCTATTCCTACAGATAATTCCTCTCGACCTAATGAGAGAAATGAATGGAGTATTCTCTCCTAGGAGATGGCCAATAGACTGGCCTTTTACCAACAATATTTTTTATAGTAACCTCTCTCCTTATTTTGACAAAGATAATACTCTCCTATATGTTTATATGGATGATCTAATCATTGGGCATTTGGAGGAATCAGTGCTAGCTCCCTGTGGGTCTGCTATTGTTGCTACCAACAACATGGCTTGGAAAATAGCCCCAAACAAAATAAAAAAGGTACCGCCATTTCATATATTGGGATCCCAATTAACACTCACTCAAGCCAAAGTGAATGGACCACAATTAATCATGCCTCAGACTCTCACTTTATTGGGGTTACAAAAGATACTAGGAGAAATGAAATGGGTAAGGCCCTGGTTGCCTGTAGAGACTGGGAGACTAGATGTGTTATATGATCTCCTAAGGGAGGCAACCTTATGAGATAATTCCCTTGTACCCTGAGGGCCATCAGGCACTCACTAAATTTGTCAATGAGCTTCATCAGGTTTCTTTGGCGAGATATAATCCTAACCTTCCAATCCAAGGCTGGATATTATTAAGGAAAAAGACCATGTTAGCTGCCATTGTTCAGCAGTCACAATCACTAGAATGGGTACACACCACCCTGTGGGGTGCTCCAAGAGTGTACTCTCTAGTTGATCAAATAGCTGATATGATCATAAAAATCAGGGACATATCCTTCCGAAATTATGGAATAGATCCCACTAAACTAATAATTCCATTAAAAATTACGGATTTAGAATGGGTGTCCAGACATTGTTCTTGATTGAGTCTTGCCCTGGAGGGATTTCTGGGGACCCTGGACACCCACTTTAAAGGATGCCTGTTTGTGAAGCTATATCAAGAACTACACTGAATAGTCCCCTTATTTTTTTTCTTCTAGGCCCCTGCCTCAAACATCCATTGTTTGTACAGATGACTGGAAGATTGTCCTTTGTAGTTCTCCCTGCAAGGGGAACAAAGACTAAGAATACCAAATTTCTCCCTTTTTGAGGATCAACTCAATAAAAGGAAAGGATGGCCATATATATTGTCCTACAAGATGCCCCAGAACCCTGCAACCTCTATTCAGATAGCTCTTATGTGGTGAACCTGCTGCCACACTTAGTCTATGCCTATATCAGATTGGATGCTAATCCTATTTCTGCTTTGATGATACAACTTGAATAACTCTTATAAGGTAGAAAAAACCCACATATATAATTTCAACATCTCAGAGGACACTGAAACCTCCCTGGCCTCATTTTCCAAGGGAATGCAAGGCCTGTCTCATAGTGGTTCCAACTCTGTCTATACAAAATGCTACCAAAATGCATTGCTTAACTCATGTCATCTGGAGAAGACTCAAATACATATGCCCCCAGATCCCTGCAACAGAATTTAAGAGAATTTTTCATACATGTAAGACTTGCCAACATTTTCTTCACACCCAGATGTTACAAGGGCTGAGGGTAAATCTAAGAGGGTTAGAAACCAATATCATCTGGAAAACAAATGTAACATATTACCCTCCATTTGCCACATTACAATATATGCTTGTGACCATAGACACGTACTCTAAGGCTTACTGGGATACAGCCTTCTCAGTGGAAAAGGTAACCCATGCCAAAAGCCACTTCTCACAATGTTTTGCTATGTTGGAACTACCATAGGAGGTCAAGAATGACAACGACCCCTGTTTTATAAATAAAACATTAAAAGAATTCTTCTAGACATGGAATATATCCCATACCACCAGGATCTCATACAACCCTCAGGGTCAAGTGATTATCAAAAGATATCACCAATATCTCAAATAGGTCCTTATAAAACAAAAAGGGGGAGAAGTCTCTCCCCATCTCCTACTGCAAAAGGCCTTATTAACCATCTTTTTTTTTTAAATTTTCAAAGATCAGATTAACAAAATAGATTCCAGAAACTTTGGGGATCCCTACCTAAAGGTTTAGGCCCTGCCTAAAGGTTAGGTGGAAGGATCCTCTCACTAAACAATGGAGGGACACCTTGTTGACATAGGGCCGAGGATATGGATGTGTCTTTCCAAACAGAGGGGAAACACCTATATACTTACCTGCTCATAGCTTAAAATTTCTCCCTTTCTTTCAGGAAAATGGGAAAGACTAAGATGATCAATAAAGAAAAAAGAGATTATGTTGGACAATGCTTATATTCAAACACAAGAAAAGAAAATTAACCACTGCCCAATGTAGATTAACCCTAGAGGAGAGTGTTGCCTGTTTTTTCTATTTCAGATGACCCTCCTGACAATAATCATGTTAAATCTTCTCATGGGGCTAAGGTCCAGGCAGCAAGCTCCCACCAATCACAGGAGGTGACATGGATCCTGTTAAGTGCTGACACTGGAGGGATCCTAAACCAGATGATGACACCCTGGACATGGTGGTCTGACCTGATGTTTGGCCTCTGAGATTTGGCACATGGGAGCTGGATCATGGGAGAAAGGATTCAGGGGATTGAAGGAAGACCTGAATGCAGAGGCTCTCGGGGGTGCACCCTACCACAGGCATCTTACCCTAATGAGCCTGAGTGTTCTCATGTCCTTAGGAGAGACGCGATCCTACATAAACCATTTTATGTATGTCCAGTAAGCAACTTTCTCCACTATTGGAAACTGTAGGGGGTTGCATTACATTATTTACAAAAGTCTTTCAATTCCTTAGCAAGTGTTACCTTACAAAATAGAAAAGGCTTGCACTTGCTGTTTATGGAACAGTGAGAAATTTGCAGGGCACTTGGGAAAGAATGTTGTTTTTATATGGACCATTCTGGAATATTTACAAGAACTCTTGATGAGTTAAGAAAAGATACTGATTCATTTAAGTCAAGGATCCCTTAAGAGACCTAGCTTAATTGGCCCCCATGTCTTAACATGCTTATCTCTTCCCTAACTCAGCCAATGACTATTTGTTTTATTGATGTGTCTTTTTGGCTCATGTGTTTTCCAAAGACTGAAACAAGCATTCCAGAAATGGATACAACAGGTCCACGGTGCTTTGAATACATTATGTTAGGTTTGATAAATCTCACTCCAAGTATGAACTCTCAATTTGCGGATGTCCAGGCCAAAACTCTGGATAGTGGTGGCCCTGACACATACTCTCTCAGCAGTGGGCTATGCTGGCCTGGTGACCATGGTAGAGCATAGGAGATAAAACAAAAGGGGGAGCTGTTGGGCCAAAAAATCTCAGGGCCTGTACCTCAAGGCCTGTAGGACAGAAAAGCAGCCTGGCATGTGTTTAGGGTCTATGCTTCGAGGCCTGTAGGACAAGGAAAAGCCTGGCTCAAGTCTGAGTGAGGATGAGAGTTTGACGCTGCCTCTCATTGGCCGGAGGTACTCCCCGCATCACAGGATGTCACTTAACATATAGAAGCTGATGCTCACAGTAATAAACAGAGTTCTTGCTTTGGCTTGACTCCCTATTGCATCTGATTGCCATGCATCATGGGGCTGTGGAATGGGTGTCCTGCATTGTGGGCTGAGGAACTGGCAGATGTGCATTCACCTTTCCCTGGGTAATAAGGAGGCTCAGAAAGCCTAGCATAAGAATTTAGCAATCTCTCCAGCACCATAATTAACCTTCTTCACTCTGTTAAATAGGTTTGTTGTACTTATGCCTTTTTCCTTTGTACTAAGGTTTCCTATGAACTGATACCTGTGGCACTCTTCCCCCAAAATATATGGGCATTATTTCTCATTGACTTCAAGACTTTGTATAAATGCTGCTTTATCAGTAATAAACATCTTTAACCTCCAATTTTTTCTTACCTGGACCTTCCAACTCCTATTGATGTGTCTACCTCTAAGCACTTATCTACTTTTTATGTAAATAAATCTTTATTTTAGAAAAGGTTAATATTTACAGATAAATTGCAAAAGCAAGACAGAGTTCTCAGCCACCCCATACCCAATTATTTCTATCATTAATATCCGACATCTGTTGCAGCCAAGGATTAAACATCACTATAAATAAACATTATAGTTTTTGTTTATGGTGCATTAATTTGTTCTGATGTCCTTTGCTTATAAAGAAATACTATCTAGGGTGTCAGGTTGCATTCCATAATGTCTCTTTAGCTTCCTCAAGTTTATTGTTTGCTTATACCATATTTTTATGATTTTGACAGTTTTGAGAAATGTTTTTCACATATTTTGTGAGACATTTTTTGTTTGTTTGATATGGATATTAGAGAGAAAAACCATACAGGTTGATTTCCTTTTTTTAAGATGTATACCTGAGAGGAACGTATTATTGACGTCCTATATCACTATTGATGCTGATCTTAATCAAAGGCATGGAGTAGTATGTGTAAAGTTTCTCTAAGGCAAAGTATATTTTTTTTTCTCTTTTCTCATGTGGTACGGTTCTGGAAGAAGTCTGTTATAGAATATTATTTTGAGATATATTATATTTGTTTATGCTGTGAAAAGTTGTTTAATTATGCAAGGATGGGTTACATTCTTTTATATTGCATTTATTTAATTCTGTGAAGCTGTGTTACTCTTTGCCTGTCTAAAACAACTGATTGATCTAATACAGAGCTGAATGACCAATAGCAAGGCAGAAGAATGATAGGCAGGGTTGGCAGACAGAGAGAAAATAAGAAGAAAAATCTAAGAAGAGAGGAAAGAATGAGAAAAAGAGAAGAGGAGGATGTAAAGGGTCAAACACCTAGCTGCACAGCCAGCCTTGGAGCAAGAAAAAAGGTGTATATAATAGAGAAAAATAAAAGCCCAGAGGCAAAAGATAGACAAAATAATTTAAGAAAAAGTGTATAGAAATAAGTCAACCTAAGACTTGTCATTTATAAGTAATAATAAGACTCCATGTGAATTTATTTCGGAGCTGGGTGGAAGGCCCCTCAAAAGAGTAAAAAGATATCAACTACAGAACTTAACGCTAACTTAAATTTTTTGAAGTTAAGTTTTAGCCCCTTACAGGCAGATTAGTTACATAAACTATTTAGAAATCTAAATGGGAAATCTGTATATATGTCCTATTTATTTTGGATATTTATTTTTATCAGTATGTACTTATAGATTCTCATTTTGTGATTTGGTAAAGGAGCACCACTATTTCAATATTTTATTGTTCAAGTATTTTGGGGGTTGCCATTGGCAATTCTCATTTAGCTACATGATTAAATATTTACCTGTTTTTATTCCCTATAGAAGAGAATGGTTTTCCTGGTTGTTATCTTTCACTACTACTACTTTGTTATGCCTATGAGAGTTTCATAGCCAACTTTCAAAATTACTGTTTCAGTTTTGTACAGGAAGGATGTTTAAGATTTAAATTTTAGTTTTGAAACTTATAGTTTTTCTAAATAAATTTCATTAACTGTTAAATCATTCACTGCAATTTTGACATGGATTTTGTTTATTGTACAAAATTGTATAAAGTTAATTCTTTCTTTGTATATTCTTTTTAGTTATTCCATAACCATTCATCTCATCAGTAAATAAAAGTTATTAGGATCTCTTTCTTCATTTCAAATTTTTGCAACTTGTTCCTTTTGGTATTATATTCATTTATTTTTTTCATTCAAAAATTTACACTTTCTCCCCTTCTCCCAGTCCCCTCCCACTCCCCTACTACCCCTCTTCCCTGCCCCTGCTTCCTTAAGAGAGGGCAAGGTACCCTGCCCTTTGGGAAGTCCAAGGCCCTCCCCCCTCCATCACGGCCCAAGAAGACTGGCATCCAAATAGAGTGGGTTCCCAAAAAGCCTATTCATGCAGAAGAGATAGGTCCCAGTGCCATTATCGATGGCTACTCAGTCTGCCCCCATTGGCAGCCACATTCAGAGAGTCCGGTTTGGTTATAGTTTCAGTCCAGCAGGATTTGGTGAGCTCCCATTAGATCAGGCACACTGTCGCAGTGGGTGGACCAGCCCCTCGCTGTCCTGACTTCCTTGCTCATCTTCTCCCACCTTCTGCTCTCCGACTGCACCTTAGGTTCTCAATCCACTGCTCTGATGTGAATGTGGGTCTCTGTCTATCTCCATCCATCGGACGAGATTTCTATGTGGTGGTTTCTCAGGAAATTGGGAATCAATCTACCTCAGGATCCAGCAATACCACTCTTGGGAATATACCCAAAAGTTGCCCAATCATACTACAAAAGCATTTGTGCAACTATGTTCATAGCAGCATTATTTGTAATAGCCAGAACCTGGAAACAACCTAGGTGTTCCTCAATGGAAGAATGGATCCAGAAAGTGTGGAATATATGCACATTAGAATACTACTCAGCGGTAAAAAAATAATGACATCTTGAATTTTGCATGCAAATGGATGGAAATAGAAAGCACTATCCTTAGTGAAATAACCAAGACCCAAAAAGATGAGTATGGTATGTACTCACTCATTAGTGGACTCTAGCCATAAACAAAGGACATGAAGCTTATACCTCACAAGCCTAGAGAAGCTAAATAGCAAGGTGAACCCAAAGAAAAACATATATAGATCCTCTTGGAAATCGGAAACAAACAAGATTGTCCGGCAAAAGTTGAAAGCCAGTGGGTGGTGATAGGGGAGAGGGGAAGAGGTAGGGGGTAGGGGAAGGGAGAGTGGGAAGGAGAAGGAAGAAGGGAAGGGCAGGGGCAAGCTGGGGGGAGAGGGAGGGTGGAGAGATGGAGGAAGGGTGGATATTGGAGAAGGGAATAAGATATCTACCTTAAGAGAGTCATTTTAGGTTTGGCAAGATACTTGGCTCTATAGGGTATCCCAGAGGTCCACAGGGATGTTCCCAGCTAGGTATTTGTGCAGCAGAGGAGAGGGTGCCTGAACTATCCTTGTCCCATAGTCATATTGATGAATATTTTGATCATCACCATATGCAACTTGATTCTTTCTCTTGACTTTGATACAAAATATGGTTGTTTAAAAAAAAACTCCAAGAAAATTTAAAGAAACCAGAGAGGTAGACCTTGGATTTGGATTGAACACTCAATATTGCTAAACCATAAATTCACTGCAACTTCATCCACACATTCAATAAAATCCACATCAAAATTTCAGTAAATCATTTTGTAGATACTGGCAAGAGAATATTTAGCATTAGTTAGCATTTCCAACACATTTGTATAAGATTGGTTCCTTAGTCACTGTTGTATTGCCGTGAAATGACACCGTGACCAATATAATTCTTATAAAAGGAATGAGTTGATTGGTTACATTGCTTACATTTTTTAGACGTATCGTCTGTAATGAACATGGCAGGAACATAGCAGCCAGCATAGATGTCCTGACAATCATGATGATGGAGAAATAGTTAACAGCTACATTATGACTGGCAAACAGAGAAAGAACCACTGTGCAGGTATGTGCTTTTGAAACCTAAAAGTCCACCCCAGAGACACATTTACTCTAACCAGGCCACAGATCCTAATCTTTCTAATCCTTTCAAATGGTCCCACTCCATGGTATTCAAATATATGCATAAAAATATACTAAGTAAAAAAAATATACTAAGTATTAAAATATGTAAACCTATGGGAGGGAGCATTCTTATTCAAACTACCACAAGTGAAATCTTATACCTCATCTGAAGGTCAAAGCATTTAGTCTTTTTTTTTTTTAATGTAATGTTAGCTCCAAGTCTTTTAGGACCTACTTTTTATTATTTTAAGTGTGTGTGGGTACAGGGCAGTGGTGACACACCCTTTTAATACCAGAACTCTGGAGTCAGAGGCAGGCAAATCTCTGTAAGTTTGAGGCCACCCTGGTCTACAGAAAGAATTCCAGGATAATCAGGGATACACAGAGAAACCTTACGACAAAGGAAAAAGAGAAAGAAGGAGAGAAGGAGAATATGTGTGAGATCTCACTGAACTTGTATCTCAACAACTGTCTAGACCAGTAGTTCTCAGTCTTCCTAATGCTGCAAGCATTTAAAACAGTTTCTCATGTTGTGGTGAGGCACAACTATAAAAGTACTTAATTACTTTTTAAAAAATGTTAAATTTACTACTGTTATGATTCATAATGTAAATATTTTTGGAGATATATGTTTGATAAATGGTTCATAACTCACAGCTTGACAACCTCTGGTGTAATCTGTCTTTGTCAGTGAGTTCCAGTGAGTTCAGTACCCTTCCCCTGGCATTGGGATTAAAAGTATGTGATGCTTTGTCTGTTTTTTTCCCCCTTGGGTACTGGAAATTCAACTCAGAACCTTTTACTTCTTCAGTAAGCAATTCTATATTGAACTAGCTCTCTAGCCTGCAAGATGGATGTTCTTTTTTCTGATTATTATTATTATTACTATTATTTTGCATCCTGACCCAAGTTTCTCCTCCCTCAACTCCTCCCAAGCCATTTCTCCTTCTACTCTGAAACTGCCACCTACTCCTCATTCCCCATTTCTATTTAGACATGGGCAGGCCTTCCATGGATATCAACAAAACATGGCATATTGAATTTCAATAAAACTTCCCTTTTAATAGTGCTGAACAAGGCAACTCAATATGAGGAAGAGGTTCCCATAAGCCAGTAAAAGTGCCAGAGATGGTGATGGCCGGTTCAGGCTTTATATTCCCTATTGCTAGAAGTCTTAGCTAGTCACCCTTGTAGATTCTGGGAGTTTTCATTGCATTAGGTTTCTACCTCACCCTGGAATGCCCCCCATCATTTTTGTGGCCTGTCTTCCCTATTCATCCTCATCTTGAGATACCTCCTTTTGCATCCCCACTCGGCCATAATTCAACCACAAAATTATTATATTTCCCTTCCCATTGCTATTCAAATATCCCTGCTTAATCTGTCCTTGCTAATTAGCTTCCCTGGATCTGTGGATTGGAACATGGCTATCCTTTACTTTACAGATAATATATGCTTATAACTAAATACATCCCATAGTTGTCTTTCTGAGCCTCTATTACCTCACTCAAGATGTTTCTTTCTGGCTCCATGATTTACCTGCAAATTTTGTGATTTCGTTGTTTTTTAACAGCTAAGTAAAAGTTAATGTACCACATTTTCTTTATCCGTTATTTGGCTGATGGGCACCTAGGTTGTTCCCAGTTTATAGATATTATGAATAAAGTTGCTTAAGTTGTCAAGTCTCCTAATGGTATGATGGAGCATCCTTTGGGTATATGCCCAAGAGTGGTATTATTGGATCAAGCAATAGATTGGTTCTCAAATTTCTGAGAAACCACCATATTGAATTTCAAAGTGGCTGTACAAACTTACATTCACACCAGCAGTGGAGGAATTTTTATTTTGTTCCACATCTTCTCCATTGTGAGCAGTCACCTGTGTTTTTAATCTTAGACATTATGACTTGTGTATGATAGAATCTCAGATTCTTTACATATTTTGGAAATTGGCACTCTGTCAGATGTGAAGATGGTGAAACTCTTTTCCAGTTATATAGGAGGCTGATTTGTCCTTTGATTGTGTCCTTTGCTTTATTGATGCTTTTAATTTCATGAGATCCAATTTATTAATAGTCAATATTAATGCATCTGTCTCCTGTTCACGAAGCAGAGTGCCAATGTGTTCAAGGCTATTTCCCACTTTCTATTTTATCATTTTCTATGTATCTAGATTTATGTTGAGGTCTTTTGTAGTTTCTGCAGGCTTGTTGCTGCTGCCTGTGGTACGAACCTTGTTTCCCAGGGGGCAGAGGGTAAGAAGATGTGGAGGCAACAACACAGACTCTGAGAGATTTCAATGCAAGTACAGTCTGGTGGGGTGGAATTATCATCCTTGTCAAGTTTGGCAATGAATAAGGCATTGATGGAAAATGTAAGGATGGAAATGAGCCCATTATGTGTGTCAATATCATGGGTGACTAAGACCCACTTATGAATATTTTCATTTAGAAGAGGTGCAATGGCATTATGGGTGATGGTATTGAGCCCCTCCCAAGTTATATATTTAATAAGGATATCCTTGGGAAGGCCAGATGGGACACACTTTTTAACAGCATTGGTGATACAGGTCAAATATTCAGGAAATGGTTCTGCTGCCTGTTGGACTAGATTGTAGAAATAGCCTACACCATCCTTGGGTGTACAGTTTGAGGGCCTTGAAGGCTAGGTCAGACACTTGTAAGAAATAGGTATGCAGGCCAATCATGGATTGTGATACAGAATCAATGTGTTGTCCATGGCTGGTAGGCATGTCTAGGGTAACAGTAAGTCTAAATTGCAAATTTTCACAGGTTGGGTATCTGCTGCATCACTATAAGCATAGAATCACTGGAGGAAAACTGAGGGGACAAGGACTGCCTTCAACATGGAGTACCAGTCCTAAAGGGTTTGAAGCTGCATGGCCCATTGTCTGAGTACTTGCTCAAAATAACAAGAATTGGGGTAGCACCAGTCACCCTAGCATACCCTGGTATGGCTCCCAGGCTGCTTCTGGCCCTGCTGCAACTAAGAGGGCACATAGTTGACAAAGACAACATCACTGGAGCCTCCAGACTCCACAGGGATGGGCTGCACTCAGAAGTGCTCAAGCATATTGAAAATGGACTGGATCCACAGATGTTAGACCTCGAAGTGACCCTCCTCATTCACTGACAAACACAGATGCTTGGTCCTGCCATGGAGGTTGAAAGTGAGGACATATTCACCACATCTTTTCTCACTCTTACCTACTAGGAAGTCACCATGTGAGTCAGTGCTTCCTTCCAGCCTTGGGTCAACAGAGTACGCCATGGAAACAAGGATATCCTGAGAAAGGCTGATCCCCCTCAGCACCCTCTGACCCTGTGGCTGCTTTTGAAGTATCCATGAGAGGATAGGGGGCTGAGAGGTGATTAATTGTCCCTGCTGGGGCACCGTCCTCAATGGGAATGTGAGGGGGCAATTCTAGAGGAATCAGTTCCATTGAGTCAGAATGGGAGGCAGCAATGGAGGCAGAACTAGAAAAGAAGGGTGCTGAAGGCCAGTTGGAGGGCCCCCATAAGCCTCCTACAACAGGTGATCATTACTTTCGCTGGGTCCCAACAGCAGATCCTGCCTGGGAAGACTCTCTGAATGATTCAGGCAGGGCAATTCCGGACTGTCTGTGCTATCCTTTGTGAGGAAGGAGGTCCCAGGGGCCAGGCAAAGGGTCATAGGATGTGGGGGGGTTTGAATAACAGGGAAGGGTCCTGGGCTTAGGCACTTCTGGATTCCATGCAACCAGGCCTTCCTTCACATGCTGACGTCCACCAGTTGTCTCCAGAATGTTCTCAGAATGGTCTTCTAATTTAACTAAAAATGTGTTCTCCCTGTCAGGCATCTCTAGGGCCAGGGCTGTGTGGACGTCCGTGATAGTAATACAGGGAATACTTAGTTGGGCCTCGGATTTCTTGTCTGATACGAAGAACTCCAAGTGATTTCCTCCTCCTCCTCTTCTTTCACTTCAGAGCAGTAGGTGACACTTCTGTCACTGAGGCTGTCATCCTCCCCCTAAGATTAGCCCAGTCACCTCTCCTGCATGACCTAATAATGCTGGATTGGGGCCAGCTTCTTCAGCCCCCACAAAACTGAGCAACTCTTCTCTCTGTCCCATTCCTGCTCTGTCTTTCAAGGTTCCCCTTCCATGACTCAGTCTCAGCCTCTCAAATTGGTGAGTTAATCTCTCCCTAGAGTATGTGTCATCACTAGCCAATCTCCCACCAACTGTCCCAGCATCACCAGAGGAGTTGGAATTGTTGTTTCCTCATAGGACTGGAGGTCCTGGTTTGATTTCCAGAGGTCCAGCTTGAGTGGAAGTATCAATGACCCCTTGATACTACAGGACACCTCTTACAGTACTTCTGACTGGGCGACCCACTGAATGGACGGAAAAGTATTTCTTGAACTTTGATTTTGAGGACATTATAGAGGAGGAAGAGACTGAGGAAGGAAGGGGGCCAGCTAGGTCCTCAGAAGATAGAGATGGACACAACACAGTCAGGGCCCCGCCCACACTGCAGTTGTCAAGGTACAAGTCATAGTGGTGATGCACTCTCCACACCAAGGCTCAACAGGGACAAAACAGTTGGGGTGGGGAGAGTATGGTGGTCCCGGCCACCTCTGCTTCAAAGTGCTGTAGAAATAGCGCAGCAAAACATCCAGAAAAGGCAGCTTCTACTCCAGGCTCTGTATATTGTGGGTGGGAGGTGAGGTAATGGGCAAGATCCAGGGCAGCAGCCCTCTCACGGGACTCATAGAACGCTTGCCAATTTGTGGGAGAGGGTAATGGCAGCACTGGCAGAGAATGGAAGGCCCCATCCCCCATTGAAAAGACTCCATTCATGATGAGCCCCAGGGGGAGCCTGTGAGAAGCAGCAGCAAAGAAGATAGCAGTCAGAAGACATGGGGTGAGCAACAACATCTTCATCTCAGACCCCCATGCTCAGCTCCAGGGTCAATATAGTGGAAGCAGTTTTTTTTTTTTTTTTTTTTTTTTTTTTTTTTTTTAAGGAGATCATTGCAATCTCGAAAGGGAAAAGAGATTCACCCATAGTTGAACAGCTAAAGCTTTTCTGTAAATTAAGAGAATGGCCACCACGCTAATGGCACTTAACTGATGGTCATGTAATTGGATTAATTAAGAAGAGAGACTAGAAGAGGAAGTCCAACAGTTCACACTCCATAGAGTAGTCAGGACTCCCAGTGAAGCAAGAGAGCTTTCAGATAATCCCAGAGAGTGCCCCCTCAAAAGTCATCATTCTCTTACAGGATGTGAGGTTGTTCTTGTGAGGACAAGGAAAGAAAGGAAAGGAAAATCAGTGCTTGTGGATCGAGTGTGCTGCTTATAGTGAGGGACTCTGTGGCCACAGTCATATGCTCACATGCTATCTCCAGGTGAAAAACCCCTGGCAGAGGGTCCTTTATTTGTCCTACCTCCTGGGTGGTCAGCCCTTATGTGAAAGTACCTGCATTAAATGAGGTTAGGGAAATTAGGATGCCACAGGTTGGTTGTTTTGAAACTGGGCGTAACTGCTGGTGTATTGTGATTGACTAGAAGCATGTATCATTAGTTACCATGTCTTTGGTCCACTGAATTGTTTTTGCCCTGACTCAGTCTTTGATCCACTTGGACTTGAATTTTGTATAGGGCAAAACATATCATCCTATTTGCATTCTCCTATTTGCTGAGATCAAGGTAAATCTGCACATATTGTTGACAATGACTTATTTTTTTCTATTGTATATTTCTGATTTTTTATTAAAATATATTGAGTCCATTGGTTTGTGAATTTACATCCAGGAGTTTGATTTGGTTCCATTGGTCAAACTGTCTGTTTTAATGCCAATAGCATGCAGTTTTTAGTACAATAATTCTATAGTAGAGCTTGAAATAAGAGATGGTGATAACTTAAGAAATTATTTTTTTTGTACAGGTTTGCTTTTGCTGACATAGAGTTTTTGTTTTTCCACATTAAATTGAGTATTGTTTTTTCAAGATCCGTAAAGAGTTGTGTTGAGATTTTATGGGACGTTACATTGAATTTGTAGTTTGCTTTTGATAAAATGTCCATTTTTAAAGTGCTAATCCTACAGATTTATGAGCATGGGAGATCTTTCCATCTTCTGATAATGTTCAATTTCTTTCTTCAAAAACATCAAATTCTTGTCATACAGATCTATCACTTGTTCGGTTAGAATTACAACAAGATACACTATTTGTGGCTATTGTTAAGGGTGCTATTTCTATGATTTTCTTTTCTACCCATTTATCAATTTTATATAGGAGGGCTACTGAGGTTTTTTAGTTAAACATGTATCCAGCCACTTTGATGAAGGTATAATAGCTTTATGATTTCACTGGTAAAAATTTTAGGGTCACTAAATATAGTTCCATTTCATCTGCAAATAACTATACTTTGACTTCTTCATTTCGAACTAGTATCCCCTTGGTCCCCTTTAGTTCTTTGATTGTTCTAGCTAAACTTCAAGGAGTATACTGAATAGATATATAGAGAGTAGCTGGGAATTTCCAGTGGCAAGAGCTTTAGGAAACGGATTATATCCCATCCATAATCAGAAGCAGAAAAAGCAATGAGTGCATATCAATATTAAGATTACGTTTTCCAGTCTTGTACTATTAGGAATGACTTGTCTGGCAGTGATCCTACTCACAGTAGTGTCTTTATAGTTAAATTAAAGGAACTAAGATAATCACCAACAGAAATGGTCAACTTGATATAACTGATGCCCCATTGAGACTCTCTTACAAGGTATTTCTACATTATGACAGGTTGAAAATTAATATCAATATTACTCACCTTAGAACATATTTTAAATACAATGTTTGGTTCATTTGTTAATATGTTGATAAACCCATATTTCTAAATTACTGAATGCTGAAGTCTAGTTTTACTTTCCTTCAATGTCTTTTATAATGTGGTTAATAATAGACCTCTAAAATATCTTAGAACATGTTCTCTATTTTAATTTTATTTTGGAGGTTATAATATATTTATAAAATTTCTCCTGATGCACGATTAATAAAAACTAAGGGTCAGAAATTTGGGTTCAACCTGAGGATCCATATAGCAAAACAGTCAGCCACTAGCTCTTACCTCAACCTCAGTTTGAAATGGCAATCCTGCCTCCTGGAATCTCAGAAGGAGACTGCATGTGAGAACTGTCTCACCCTGTTTTATATTCCTCTCTAGGGCTGGGATCGAAGGCATGCACAAATGTGATTAAAGGCATGCACCACCCATTTCTATTGTAACTAGGGTTGCTACTCAGATTAAATGTGTCTGTCACTGTGGTTATTCGGATTAAAAGTATGTGTCACTGTGGTTACTGGGATTAAAGGTGTGTGTTACCATAATCTAATTTGTAAGGCTGATCGGGGGAATGTTTTACTCTCAGATCTTCAGGCAGTCTTTATTAATGTACATTTGAAATGCTACTACATTTCCCTTTTTGGTCTAAAATAAAAACAAAGGCTATAATTAATATGAGAAAATTATATATAATAAGTACAGTGACAATATATAACATATACAGTCAATAAATACATCAATATATTTACTGTACATGCAATGTCTAGGCCATTTGCATTTGACAAATTCAGAAAAAAATATTTCATATCTATCCTATTTTGGTGTGTCCAAAGTTTTATACCTAATTTGCTTTCTATCATAACTTGCTTTCTGTGTCTGGTATACTATAACTATATCTACCTAGTCTTCAACTCCCTCAGAGACCCAAGAAAGGAACAATATTAATTGAGTAAGCAGGAACTGAAACCATGAGACTTCCAAAAAATATGAGTAATGACAGGAACAGCTGATCGCCTGGACAGGCAACAAATGTTCCTCTGCAACTCTAGGGCATCCATCTTTGGCTAAGAGGCCAAGAATATTCATCAGACTTTTCAATAAAGCAGTATAGTCATGTTTGTCTTATTAGGACAGCACAATGTCAGCAGTCAAGGCTGGAGCATTTTCTTGCCCAATGGCTTACCTTTGCCACAAAGAAAGTAAACTCCATGTGCAGTTTCTTGGGTGCCCATTATCTTCTCTGAAGTAGGTTGGTGCTGCAAGGAGCAGACAAGTCTCATTGTCATAAAAAAGGGGAAACCTAGGTTATCAAAACATCATCAATGCCATATTTTGTACATCTCTGAAGTGTTTGAAGATGACTTATCTATCTAAATTATATCTTTTTTTAACATTGAAAATATACCTAATGTGACTACATGTTCAATTATACTAGGTGATTAACTACTGACCTTTATTTCTTTATTATTCTAAACAGTTGATATTAGTGATTTTCAAGGAATAGAAATTTCCATTTCTTTGTAAAATGAGTTTTATAGGGGCAGTACATTGAACAAGATTAGAAATGTATATACAATGTGTTTTAACAAAATTAATATCAAATTTTATCAATATACACAATTTGTATGCAATACACAAAAGTAAAACCAATGTAAAATATTTAAAACTTATAGTTACCTTTTAAAAGTAGATTCAATAATCTACCATTCTATCTTATGATATTTATATCTCCTTTTACTTATTTTCAAAGAGAACCCACAGATTACAAAATTTATACCTCAACCCCCAATCCTATACCAGTTATAATCAAACCCTAATTGATGTCCCTAATCCCGAGGACAAACTTTGTTGGGAGACAGGACATCATCTTCTAGAATTACTTCCAGCTGTAATGGGGGTGTGATGTGGGAGTGTTCTCCTGTATTTTGTGTTACTCTTATTGGTTGAATAAAGAGCTGCCTGGCTTATAAGATAGGTCAGCCCTTAGGTGGGTGGAGTAGACAGAATGGAAGTTCTGAGGAGAAGAAAGGAAGTGGGCAGACGCCATGTGCTTCCATTGGAGATGAAGGTACCTTAGAACCGTCCGGTAAGTCACCCACCTCATGGTGACATACAGACTTTTATAATTGGTTAGTTTATATGTGAGAGCTAGCCAAGAAAAGACTTATGATGATGGGCCAGGCAGTATTTAAATGAATACAGTCTTATGTGGTTATTTCGGGCATAAACAAGCAACCAGTGGCTGAGCGGGCCAGCAGCTGGGGGCTTGGGAACCAGGCACTGGGAACACAACCCACACTTACCCCATATTTACAACAGGGGTGATGTTCTTTCTATGAGATCAAGTATAATGAAAATTATGGTTAAGTTTCAAGTTAGGTTTCTGGTAAAATTGCAAATAGTCTCTGAGTCTTCAGTAGGGTTTTTAAGAAGTTCTCATTTGAAGTTCTGGCCATAACATTGTTAGAAGGTGCAACATTTCAGCTCACCAAGTTGGAATAATTTTGAGCAGCTGGTACCCAAAACCAATCTTAAATTACTACTATCAGCAACATGATATCATACCTGCCAGGTGGAAGTTTTGCTGGGGAGTCCAGTCTTCTTCCTGGAAACTTCAAGTTTACTTCAGAAACTTTATTGTTCATTGTGGAAAACTGAAACATTATTTCAACAAACGGTATGATAAATATAAAAATATTTATGGGGAAAAGTAAAATCTTTCCTAACCTCTTTCTTTCTGTCCCATAACAGATGGCTCTAGATATGAGACATAAACTCTGAATTTTTCTTTTACCAACATGCTCGGATTTAGAGACAGATAGCCAATGACCAACTCCAAGGGAACTTTAATTTTGAAATAATTTATGCTTTTATTATACTGAAAAGTATATGTATATTATTTTATTACCTGAACACACACACATATATGCATCTTCAGGTCATAAAATTTTACCTTGTAGAGTATATGGTACCATAATTCAGATTTCTCTTTGATTGGTGATTCTTAGCCTTTTCTGAGCTAACAGCAGTTGCCCATTGAAAACCTGAATAAGTGCCAATGGTTTGGTGAACATAATTTAATTTTCNTGGTTGAATAAAGAGCTGCCTGGCTTATAAGATAGGTCAGCCCTTAGGTGGGTGGAGTAGACAGAATGGAAGTTCTGAGGAGAAGAAAGGAAGTGGGCAGACGCCATGTGCTTCCATTGGAGATGAAGGTACCTTAGAACCGTCCGGTAAGTCACCCACCTCATGGTGACATACAGACTTTTATAATTGGTTAGTTTATATGTGAGAGCTAGCCAAGAAAAGACTTATGATGATGGGCCAGGCAGTATTTAAATGAATACAGTCTTATGTGGTTATTTCGGGCATAAACAAGCAACCAGTGGCTGAGCGGGCCAGCAGCTGGGGGCTTGGGAACCAGGCACTGGGAACACAACCCACACTTACCCCATATTTACAACAGGGGTGATGTTCTTTCTATGAGATCAAGTATAATGAAAATTATGGTTAAGTTTCAAGTTAGGTTTCTGGTAAAATTGCAAATAGTCTCTGAGTCTTCAGTAGGGTTTTTAAGAAGTTCTCATTTGAAGTTCTGGCCATAACATTGTTAGAAGGTGCAACATTTCAGCTCACCAAGTTGGAATAATTTTGAGCAGCTGGTACCCAAAACCAATCTTAAATTACTACTATCAGCAACATGATATCATACCTGCCAGGTGGAAGTTTTGCTGGGGAGTCCAGTCTTCTTCCTGGAAACTTCAAGTTTACTTCAGAAACTTTATTGTTCATTGTGGAAAACTGAAACATTATTTCAACAAACGGTATGATAAATATAAAAATATTTATGGGGAAAAGTAAAATCTTTCCTAACCTCTTTCTTTCTGTCCCATAACAGATGGCTCTAGATATGAGACATAAACTCTGAATTTTTCTTTTAACAGCAGTTGCCCATTGAAAACCTGAATAAGTGCCAATGGTTTGGTGAACATAATTTAATTTTCTAAATTCTGCAAAGCTGAACACATCCATCTGCAAGATTTCATTTCTCTGAGTACCCTTTGGGTTACTCCCTGCAGGTAGCAGTGTTTGGTTATAGAAAGAGCAAGTAGGACATCTCTTTATAATTTCCTTAGCTTGTTGCCATGTAATAGAAAACTCTTTCTTTAAACCTTTGCTATTGACATAATGTTTTTATGAAATTCTGAGGTCTTCAGCATATTTCCAATCAATAACCAATCAATTTCTGCATTACTTTGTGCTTGAGGACCTGGCAGAACCATATGGGACCAGATATGTGTTATATATATTGAGCAATGGCTATTCCTGTCAATATCTTAAACATAAATGAATGATGAAGTGAATTCTGTATCAGCTGGTATAAATTCAGCAGTTTCAAAATGTAAGACAACTCTTTCTGCATATTGCGAGTCAGTGACTATATTGTTATCTGGGAACATAAACCAGAAGCTGCACAAGTCACCATGTAGCAGGAAAGTGGTAGTGGGGAAAAGTGACTGAAAGCCAGAAAAATTGCCAAGTCACCAAGCAGTGGGACCACCAATGGGGTAGTTCTGCTGCAAGAGGGCTTTAGCAGAAAACCACTTAGTATATGAGATCAAGCTAGGTGGGTGGAGGTGGGAGACCTTCAGCAGCAGACCATTTGATCTTGTCCCAGGAGGCATGGATTAAGGACCCACATGAATTTGTACCCCAAAACATTGGGTGCCAAATGATGCACAATTAATAAAAACTCAGGGTCAGAAATTGGGTTACAACCTGAATCTGAAAAGCAAAACAGTCAGCTCTTGGATCTTACCTCATCCTCAGTCTGAAATGGCAATCCTGCCTTCTTGAATCTCAGAAGGAGACTGGGTGTGAGAGGTGTCTCACCCCATCTTATATTACTCTTTAGGGCTGAGATCAAAGGCATGCACCAAAGGGATTAAAGTCATGTATCTATCACCTGATTTCCATGGCAAGTAAAGTGGCTACTGGGATTAAAGGTGTGTGTTACCATAATTTTGTCTGTAAAGCTGACCAGTGGGATTGTTTTATTCTCAGATCTTCAGGCAGTCTTTATTTACTAAAGTACATTTGAAATGCCACTACATTTTCCCTTCCATTTTCTCCCTCCAATACCTCCCCTATATCTCTTTCTACTCTCAATCCAATTCATGGTCTATCTTTTCACTGACTGATTCAAACGCATATATGCATTTGTATATACATATATATTCTCTTACATGGAATTATTTATTTTGAAAGCTCAGATATCTGTCTTAGTGTTTCTGTAAAAGAAAAACAGAACATTGGTATTTTACAAAGGATGGAAATTTTTTCCCTCAGTCCTTCAGGCTGAGCATTCCAAAGTCAAAGCACTGGCAAGTTTGGTTTTGTAGTGAGAATCTGGTTGCAAAAATGTATTTTGAGGAGTGTATTTTCTGAAAGGCAAAATTACTGTATTATCTATCTGATAGTAAAGACAAAAAATGACAAAATCCCTGTATCATGATCACATTTTAGAGCACCTAATCTTATTTGTGAAGCCTCTCCTCTTATGAACTAACATTCAAAGGCATCACTTCTTATTACTGTTACAATGAGTACTAAGTTTCATTGAGTAATTTGGAAAGAATGTATATACTAAAACCATAAAAAGTTCCTCAGCTTAGGTTTTTGGACCTGGATTTCTTCCAGTATATATTAAACTACTAAATCAATTTGTTATAAAGATACAGATATGTTTATGTTATCTGTTTCTCTTTAAGTAAATTTGGTGGTAACATTTCAAGGAATTTGTTTATGTTATCTAACTTACAGAATTAGTAAACAGAAGGTAATTTAAAGTATTCTCTTTGTATTAGTTTGGGATTTTATTGCTTGAAGAGACACTATGACCACAACAACTCTTATAAAGAAAACAGTTAATTGAGGGTAGCTTCACTTACAGTTTCAGAGCTTCAGTCAGTCATGGAAAGGAGCATGGTGGCAGGCAGACAGGAATAGTGCTGGAGAAAAAGCCAATTGTCCTAAATCTTCCACCTGACTCACTGGGCAAAACCCTAAGTATATGAAACTTCAAAGCCTGCTTCAACAGTGACACACTTCCCCTAGAAAGTGTGACCCAAATTACAGCTGTACTCTCGAGTCTTAAGGTCTGAATTAAAGGTGTTTGTCATCCAGCCTCCTCCAGCAAGACCATGCTTCCTCCAACAAGGCCACAGCTCCCAATAGTGCCACTCCCTATGATTTTATAGGATTATGGTATTATGGGGGCCAGTTACATTCAAACTATCAAACTCTTGCTATCTTTAATGTTTTATAATCATTAGTGATAGCTCTCTTATTTCTGATAATATTCTTTTACTGCTCATATCTTTGCATATATGACATTTACTTTATTACTCATGCAACAACTAAATAAAAGCATAGGCTATCCCTTTAAAGAATGTTTCTATAGATTGGGGAATAGTTGTTTGCCCTTTTATATTAGTTATCTCATGTGTCCCAGAAAAATTGTTAATTAATTCATCTCTTGTTTTTTCTCCTGGTGATGATTGTAATGATAGATTCTAAGAGCAACATATTTCTGAACTAAACCAAAAGATCCACAAAATAATGCTAACAAATTTGACATTTCATTAAAAAATTGTTTGTATGTCTTCTAATTCAGATTCTAAGGCTCAAATATTCATTTTTTTAAGTTACAGTATAAAATACTGACCAGTACCCATTCAAATTGCCAAAGCAATCAATTATTATGTAAGTTAATAATTAAAGATTATTTATGGATTTTCCCCTTCTTTTTCATGTTAGAGATCACAGCATTGAGACTAACTATATGACCCAGTAAAGATAATTCATAATTTATGACATAATGAGAGATCTTTATCACTTCTCTCTTAACTACAAATCTAACCAATAACATATTTCCATTGATTAGCAAAAGTTGTAATTAAAGCAAACTATTTTTAAATTCATTTCTCAGCCTATTATATAGCATGGTTGTCTTGATGGGATCTTGAGTTCAGAACAAAGCACTCCTATATGTCTTATTGCTCAGCTAGTCATGAGGAACTATTTTTAAATTAAGTTTTACTCCTATTTTAATGAATTATGTACCTCTACTGGAATTCAAAGAAAACAAATAATTTGTCAAAGGAGATAAATCTGAAATGGAGTAAAGAACAGACTCTTCTTCACTTGAGAAGCCAGCTGCTTTTCTCATGATTCTGACTGCTTGATATAGCTGCCCTTGCTATTTTTAGTACAAAAGAATTTACACCTGCTTTCTAGCTTTACAGAGGATGTTTCCCAAGGCAGACTTTTGTGCAAAGTGAGTGTTAAAAACTGCCTCCTTCATTTTGCAATTGTCTATAAGGGCTGTAACTCTTAAACAAAGACAATAAAAATAATTAAGAATATATTTTACAATGCTTTAATTTATCAGACATCCTTGAAATAGTAGATAACTATTTATTGGAATCACCTATGCATACTGAAGCTTTTGCTACTCATTGTGAATAAAATTACATTTTCTTTTTTGTTTTACTAATGTGATTCTTGGTATTATTCCATAAGTGCTGTACCTTAAACATGAAGTCCTGTAATTTGTGGATTGCACAATTATATTTTTAGACTTGAAACATTTTAAAGAATGGTATTGTGACATTACTGAACCCACACAATTTAGTATGCTTGTCTCAATGATGATTTTGAACATATTGACAAAATGTTTTTTTCAGTCCATGTATGTAAGTTGGCTTCATATGGAAACAAATTGAAACCCATTCTTGTATTACGAATATATGAGATTTGGCCAACCTGATAGGACCAACTGTTAAATTATTTTTTAAAGATTATAGAAGTAAGCTACAACCAAAAGGACTATCCCTGTAGCTATATCTCCTTCTTTTAAGGACTGCCTCTTTCTTCACTCTGTCTGCAAGGCTATGGTTACATCTGGTAGGCAAGAACATTCAGACCCATCTTGGCACACTGTTCTACAATCACACGTAAAGCCAATTAAGACCTCCAAAATCAGCTAGGCATGTTGTCTTAAGTCTTTTATCCCAGCATTCAAGGGACATAGATAAGAGAATCTGAGTTCCAGGCTACTCAGGAGACATTCTTTAAAACAATCTGCAATAGCAAATAATAAATTATATTTCTTGTAATTTTGTCTTTTCTAAAGCTTAATGACACAAGTGAATACGTACTGGTGGTGAGTTTTTTGAGGAAATGTATATTTTTATTCTATTTGTTAGACTTTATAGCTGTGTCATGTTGTGCACAAAAGAGAGACATTCCCAACAGTACAATATATTTTCAGACTTAAATGTTCCAGTAATTTCCTTCCCAGATAAATATTAGTATAAAATGAATTAAAGCTGAGAAAATTTAAAAATCCAATTTATTTTCATTTATACCTTTCAAATTTTGCTTGTTTTGTGCCTTTTACATTGAAAGACCCCAACCCTAAAAATTAAGGACACCCATATAGGAAGGCACTGTGATTATGCACAGCCTTGGGTGAGGAATGTTGTTTTTATATGGACAATTCTGGGGTAGTTAAAGACTCCATGGCAAAATTGAGGGAAAGACTCGCCAAAAGGCAAAAGGAATGGAAACTCAACAGGCATGGTTCGAGGGATGGTTTGATAGATCTTCCTGGGTGACCACCTTATATCAACCATCATGGGTCCTTTGCTTTTATTATTACTTTTACTTACCTTTGGTCCTTGCATTTTAAATCGTTTACTGCAATTTATTAAAGATAGGTTGTCTACCGTGCAAGCTCTAGAATTGACCCAGCTATACCAAATTCTAAAACAAGAGTCAGAAATATAATCTATTCGGATGGTTTCAAGATTAAAACCATGACATAAAAACGGGGGGAGGGGATGAAAGACCCCAACCCTAAAAATTAAGGACACCCGTATAGGAAGGCACTGAGATAAACAAGCTTGTTACTTGAACCCTAGTTAGTTCCCCTATCTCCCACCCACCAGGAAACCAAGTAGTTGCTAAAACAGGTTGCAGCTGGAGCACTCAGTTGAGAAAAGCATGTTTTGTACAGACTGTGTAGGTGGGACTATATTAATTTTGCCCTTGTTGTAACCCTGGTTTAATAGTCTAGACCAATCCTGGATGTACTTGTACCCCATATGATAATTCATGTTAAACTTGTGGTTTTTGCCTATAAAAACTTGTTTGCTATGATGCACAGGGTGCGCAGTCTCCTGAGAGCTGCAGCAACAGATTGTACAATCAAGAAATAAACCTCTTGCTTGTTGCAGCTGACGGCCTGGTTATTGAGTCTGGGGGCACTCCATTGAAGAACTCCCTGGGAGGGTCTTTCAACATAATACTGTCTCATCATGTTTCCCAAACATTTCTCAAATTCCTAGGCTCAAGTTCCCTTTCTTTTTCAGCCTCTTAAATTACTGGAAGTTCAAGCTAGAGGTTTGTGCTATAATGGCCAGGTGAAAATTCTGTTTGTTTTCATGGGAAGACTAAAGATTTAAGGGGGTTAGTGACAACTCATTAGAGCATATATTCAATGGACTCCCCTGAGTACTCTTTATTTTGCCTGGAGTAATTTTTGTCCTTCCAACTCACACTGTTTCTTTTCTTTTCTAATTTTTTCTTAGATAAAACACTGTAAACATGGATTTGGCAGTGTACACTGAACCTCCAGTTCTTGTTTGTAATATGTATTTATATAAATGCAGAAGCATATAGTTAAATAACACTGTAAATGAGATTTTTCTTAGTAGAAATGTTAATGCTGGTATTTCTTTTTTTTCCAGTTTTTCATCTTTTCCCTACAATGTTTATTACCCCAATATTACCCCAATATCCTCTCTCAAGAAATTCAGATAACCTCATATAGTTTTTCTTTTATTTATAGTTTAGCTTATACTTTGGTATATATACAAGTTGTATTTTTATTACTTCAAAAAGTTTGAAATTTGCTCTGCAAAATGTACCAAAGCTTGATTTTTTTCACCATCATTCACCTTGCAAAGTTCCATCTTTGCTAACTACATTCATTGTTTTCAAACATCTTAATATATACATGTAGCACTGGTGCAGAAATACTGCAGTTTCTCAATCAACAACATAAGGTTTATGTATAGTAAATTGTATATTGATAGTATGGAGATACATAAATTTATAACTTAAACATAATTTTAATTCTGTTACAGAGATTCCAAGATTGCATAGTAGAATTATAGTTCCTGTATATTTTAACTTTTTAAACTGGTGTGAGTTGAATTACTATTTCAGATGTCAGTGTTTTAAATAAGGTGCTGAGTATCTTTAAGTGACTTTTAACATTTATTATGATCTCAAAGCTTCCTTATTTTACTTTTTATCTGAATAGATTATATTGTCATAATTTATGATAACTTATCCAGCATTCATTCTCTTCCACACTTATGAGTGTATTTTCTTAGATTTCATATGTTTTTACTATTAATAAATAGAAATCACCTTCAAACTCTATTTTTTCAAACTCATTTTCTTTCTGTGGCTTTTAAAATTGTCCCTCTGGAAAAGTTAACCAATTACTAAAATAAAGAAACTAGTTTACATTAATTTTTACATGTCAGTTTATTCATATACAGAGTCAGCAGATATAGTGAAAGTTTTTCTTTTTTCAAAGATATCTGTGAATTTTTGAAACAAGATATATAGCAGGTGGATGGGGTCTATTCCAGATAACCACTTCACAGTTGCTAAGATTGGTTCCTTTCAATAATGTGTCTCCCTCCATTGGAATGATCTCTGCTGAAGGCAACTGCTTTAAACAAATTTTTGTTCACTCTCAGGAGAACCAAATGACCAAAACCATTTTACTCATTCTAGCACTCCTGACCCACTTCAGGATAACTCCGAAAGGGACATTTAATGTCCCAACTCTCATTATCACCATTTATTGAAGAGTCTGTTTCAATGGTATGTACTAAACATTTATTGCTTCTTGGTTTTGATTCTCTATGTTTTCACAGGAGTCTATGATAAAAGAATACTTGATAAGACTACTAAATACACAGGTATATTGTTTCCAGGGGCATATAACTTAAGATACTAATTAGAGAGTACATGTCAAATAGTAAATAAATGCTAACATTAGAGAATATATATATATATAATGATGTAAAGATGTGTTACATTTATTTATGCTGCATTTGTTTGATTATTAAAATTGTTGCTGAAAACCTTGCCTACCTATGGCAGTTGAGTGCACCAAGAAAATGTTGAATGGTCAGTGAATAGCTAGGCAGAAGTCGGATAGGCAGCGCTGAGGGGCAGAAACAATAAATAGGAGGAGAAATCTAAACTGAAGAAGGAGACAAGAAAAACGAAGAAAGGGAGGGAGAGGTCCAGAGCCAGTCAGCACACACAGAGTAGGATATACATAAAGAAAGATTTAAAAGTCCTGAGGCAAAATGTAGATAAAGAGAAACAGATTAAAAAGGAACTAAGATAAATTTGAGCATCAATAACTAACAAGGCTCTGTGTTGTGATTTGGGAATTGGTTGGTAGCCCAAAAGAAAAAAAGACTCATACAGTTCATCTTAAAAAGGTGGGGTAGTGGGGGAGCGGGAGGGCCTGGGACAAGGGGAGTAAATGTAAATTTTTCTTTTAACAATAAAAAAAGGAAAAAAGTCTAACAAGAAGCTGTTTCTGAGATCTCTCACTAAAATACAGCTATAGATCACTTACTATGTTATAGTACAATTTCACAATACCACCCAATACAACCAACATAAGGAACAAGCCTGCAATTTTATGAACATTTGAGAGTATAAGGTCAAACCATATTTAACCTATACCAGAAAGAATTCCTTTCCTTTATATTTTGAAATTCTATAAATAGGTTTCTACATTGTTAAACTGAACTCTTTCTGAAAATTATACCTCTCATAGTTCTGTTTCTTTCATCATATATTTTCTGATTCTGTATCATCTTCCTTCTTTCAATTAAAAATTTGCTTTTGATAACATTGAGCCCAGTCACAAATTCACTTTAATAACAATTCAGGTTTTAACATAAAACAATTTGAACAATCCATGTTGTAAGGTAAGGGAGTACATTGGAAGCTTACTAGTATTAGAATGTGAACATGTTTTTGAGGATGACATTTTGCCTATAAAACACAAGAAAAGATATTATTCCTCTAAAACCATTATTTTCTCCTTCCTAAATTTCTCTTTTCCTTACTACTAAATAGCAAAATATAACATGAGCATGAAATACTGTTTATATCACTATTGTATCATTTTTAATATTCATTAAATATTCAGAGATTAAATAAAATAATTTGTAAAACTGAAGTATTTGATATATCTGTAATGGGTATTAATGAGATTATAAAGATAAAAATAACTATTAACTAAAATAACTATAACAACAATAGCAATAACATATTGTGTGCCAAAGATTTTTAAAAATAACATGTTGTAATATAGACACATCTATAGTTATATTAAATTATTTTTATTAATTCAAGGAAAATTGATTTAAATATAGCAAAATATTACTGAGAATGTGCCATTTATTAAAGTCTATTAACAGTTTTGGCTCAAATTTAAAATTTGTTTTTGAATATTCTCACTTTCCTATCAGCATTTTTATGTTAAAGAGGTAGGTACAAGTATTTCCATAGTTGAATTAAATCATTAGAAAGTTGAATTATCAGAAAATTGAATAATAAAATTTCAAGTAAGTGTCAGACTTATGAAGATTATTTTAAGTGAGCAGAGTTTGATTTAAGTTCAGACTGATCCTCTTACAATTTTGCATGTTAATGGGGATGATGTTGTGGAGTAGTGTTCAGAGATTTACTTTCAAGGACAGCTACAGAAAAAACATAATTCATACTCATAAATCCTTGAAGACATTCTAAGATACTAACATGATTCTTACCAAGTAATTAGAAAATTCTTCAGAATATGTGCTTTCTTTGAGCTCAAGGCAGTTTGGTAATGGGAAATCACCGTATGTCTACCCCATCTATATCCAATCTGCATCTGTATACCTATCCTCTTGTGAATAAATAAGTGCTAATCTCTTTTGTCCTTATTTTTCTTGTAAAGTTTCATCTGGTTAATTTTGGTTTGTGATGTTTGTTGTTATTTGAAAGCTATTTTAAAAAATGGAAAATTAAAATCATTTTCTCAAGTTCTTTGTGTCCAATTGTCTTGCTATGTCAGCAACAAAAAACTTCATATTAAACACAAAGAACTTGGGAGTGAACAAATCAAATCTTTCAGAATCTCTGTGTTGTTAAAAACCTGTACTTTAAAAACTACCTCAGTAAATGGTTTGATCTAATGATTTAACTGTGCTAAAATGAGAAAAATATCAATAATATATATCAAAATTTTCAAAATGAACAAAAGTAGTAAACACAGGACATCTCCAAAAATGTGTTTACACATTTCTAAATAAAAACTTTCAAATTATTTTATCATGATCGATAAAATTTTCTTTTCACAAAACTTACTCTTTCCATTCTTCAGTAGAGGCACTACATCTGTTGCCAATTGAGCTTGCTTGTTCTTTGCTTAATCTAAGTTTCTCATCAGCTATGATTCTGCTCCATTGTTTATAAATGATAGTTTGTGAAATAAAGTTTTCTGTAATTACTTATCATTCTCTGAAGGGTGCAAACTCAAAATACCCAGAGTTGTATCAGGGCCAGATTGTGATAAATTGATGAATGAACCTCTTAATCATAGGACTCAGTATATAATGGTGTTGCAGATACAACATAAAAGAGTGTTTTGTTATAAAATATTGAATATTACATGTAGTCCTTTATGTCCTATAAACTTGAAGTGGTCACAGAAAAGTTTCACAGATGAACAGAGCTGAAAATGAGTTGTGTATGTGTATGTGTGCATGTGTGTGTATGCCTGCATGTGTGTGTTTGTGTAAGTCACAAAGAAAGATACCTGAGACAGACACAATTGAATGTAGATAAAAGACTATGTAAAGGATTTTGACAGATGCATACTAAAGGAACTGCAAGATAATTTTTTTGTAAGAATAAAAGGAACAGTTAAACGACATTGCAGGGTAACAGATGGATATATATGACTTTGTATGCTTCAGAAAACTCTGCATAGTTTTCTTTCATGAATGCTAAATGCCCCATTTGTTCCTGAAAATAACCTTGCCACTCTCCTTTCTGTTCTTGGTTGACCCTGGATGACAAAATCTATAGACTGTACCACGCTGGATCCTATGTCTAGTGACATCCATTAAAAGTCTAGCCAATTTGAAAGATGTATTGACAGGAGAATAGACAAAATAAAACATCAAACACACACAAACACACACACACACATACACATACACACAAATATGTCTTTTGCCCTTGTCATGTGGGTCACAAGTCACCTTATATAATCTTCTAATGTTCTGTTTCTAACAGTGTCCTACTTAAATTATTTAAATTGTTTTTGTTCCTTTTTCTATTCAAAATTATACTTGAATTTTCTTCCTATTCCTCTTGGATCCTCTTATTTTTCATTATTCCTTCTTGCCTTCATTAAACCTCTCTACTCGGATTGGGTTACATGTAATTGAATTCTTAGCAAAATGTATACCATGGGAATCTCCAAACAACCCAGGGCACTTTCACGACAATGGGATCCTCTCCACAAACTGACATCAAGACCCCATTGCTGAACACAACACCTACGCTACTCATTAAACATGCAAATGGATGCCTACACTGAGTCTTAGCCCTTATGTGCTAGCAGCTGGTACAGGACGGTACTGAACACTACCAAAAGAGAAACATAAACACAAGTCAGCCACAAACCCTTTGATCTACAATGGTGTCCTGCCTGCAAGTTATGCTAGAAAATGGCAGCAAAAATCTGCCATTAGTAGTGTCCATGCAATAACTGATTTGACTTAAGGCACATTCCATGAGATCGAAAACCATATCTGACAGACACTGCTTGAGTGACCAAGAACTGGAGACTTCATAACCCTGAGATATAGGATGAAACCAAACCTACTTATCTTACAAAAACAAAAACAACAACAAAAACAAAAATAGAGATGATAAAATATCTCCTATATTTTGCCATACTCATAAATCATTGCCTTGTTCAGCTATCATCAGAGAATTTTCCTCCTTCAGTAAATGGAAACAAATACAGAGACTCAAAGCTAGACATTATGCACATAGCACGAAACCTTGAAACGCTATCTCCTAAATAGGGTGTCTCTATCAAATCTCTTCCATAAGAACTGAAGGAATCCAAGAAAGACCAGGAAGAAAGGTCATAGGAACCAAAGATGGTAGATGACACCAAGAAAACAAGGGTCACTAATTCAACATTATCAATGTTCATATGAACTCAAAGAGACTGATATAGATGCAGAAGCACTGCACATGTCTCTACCAGGTCCCCTTTCTTTCTTCTCTCTGTCTCTGTCTCTGTCTCTGTCTCTGTCTCTCTCTCTCTCTCTCTCTCTCTCTCTCTCTCTCTCTCTCTCTCTCTGTGTGTGTGTATTTGTATTTGTAATGGTTTCCAGTGTAGTGTTTTATGGGATTCTTTAGTGTGAGAATAAGTGGGACTCTGATAGTTGTATGTTTTCTTATATTTCCACCCATTAGTTTGTTTTGGCTAACTTTGATGTGATAGTTTTTGTTTTATTTTGTTAAATTTTATCATTATCCATAAGAAGCCTGTTCTTTTCTAATGTGTGACAGAAAAGGAGTAGGTGTAGATGGAAGAGAGGACTGGGAGGGCTAGAGGGAAGAGAAACCATTAATCAAGTTATATTATGTGAGAAAAAAAATCTATTTTCAATAAAAGGAAAAAAGAAAATATATAGGCATTTTAAAGAATATATCCTCTAAATACAATCCCATTATGATATTTTTCCATTAAATATATTCAATATGTAATGTTTTCTATTCTGTTAAAACTCTTACCAAATCAAATAAGAAATAACTGAGTAAAAAAAGGGTAATGAGGAGAAAAATATGATTCAACAAATTTTTTAAAATTGTGATGGCCACAGTTTATTAAATATGTTTTTAATGATTTACATTCACTACTCTCTGGGATGTATTGATTTCACAGTCACTTTAATAAGTATTTTCCACACACACAAATGGATTTTGTCAAGAAGGCAATATACTTTACTTTGAGTTTCTTCCAAGTTGGTCATAATTTTTTGGTGTTGTCCAGTTTTATTTTTGCTTAGTCTGGTTATTTTAGTTTTTTCACAAAAGACATAACATTACTTTACACTTTTTATAATGAGCTAGATACTCTAAAAACTTTTTTTTCTCTTTTTCACACTTACCATCTTCTTTTCTTAGATACAGAATAGCCTTCATTGAAAAGTAGACAGCATGATGGCTGAGGAGAAAGAAGGACTAATTGCTGTTTTGAGTATTCATTTTATAGAGGTAAGCATTTAAGATTGGATAAAGTTTTGCTACAATAACAAATTCAGGTAAAACATAAAATATGCTAATAGAGAACAAATATAACACAAAATTACACACCAATTCATATTAATGACATTATTTTCATCAAATTTGACAGGTCTGCTTATTATAAATGATCATACTTTGCTTATTTTTGGTGTTTTCAGTTTGTGGGTAGAGAAATGAAGTTGAAAAGAACCATTTCCAAGAAAATGGATACTTGACATTTATTAGTCTCAATCTTAGTAATATGAAATTTATTCTCGAGCTTTAATGTATTAAAAGTGACCAAATAAAATTAAAGTATGTTATCATTTAAAGGAAGGACATAAATTTCTCGAGTTTTACTTAAAGTTCAGAATACTTCAGCCACTTCTGAATGAACCACAAACCAAGTGTCAAAAATCTAAGAATGCCATAATGAATCAGTACTTTTTGTGTAGTTTTAGCATATGTGTTGAGATATTTATTTTCTGATACAGGCAGCACATGAATATTTCTAATGAGAAGTTAACAAGTTCTAAATGGGTTTTCTCCTAAGGCCTAGGATCTCTCTGAGAAGGCAATTATATCTATCTCCAGCTGGGTACTAGGGCAGCAGAGGAGAGGGTGCCTGAACTGGCCTTGTCCCATACTTACATTGATGAATATCTTGATCATCACCATAGAAATTTCACCCAATGCATGGAGATAGAGCCAGAGACCCACATTCACATCAGAGCAAGGGACTGAGCTACCAAGGTCTAGTGGAAGAGCAGAAGGAGGGAGAAGATGAGCAAGGAAGTCAGGACCGTGAGGGACTGGCCCACCAACTGAGACAGTGTGCTTGATCTATTGGGAGCTCATCAAATCCAGCTGGACCAGGACTGAATGAGCACATGACCAAACAGACTCTCTGAAAGTGACTGCCAATGGGGACTGACTGAGAAGCCAATGATAATGGCACTGGGACCTATCTCTTCTGCATGTATTGGCTTTTTGGAAACTTATCCTATATGGATGCACATCTTCTTAGACCGAGATGGAGGGGGGAGGGCCTTGGGCTTCCCATAGGGCATGGTATCCTGCCCCATCTTAAGGAAGCAGGGGGAGGAGGGTAGTGGGGGAGTGGGAGGGCCTGGGACAAGGAAAGGAAGTATGAATTTTTTTAACAATAAAGATAAAAAGGGAAAAAAAGAATTAAAGGCTGTTGGTATTGTGTATTGTGGTTATGGCTCAACCAGTAAAGTTCCTGGCCACTAAGCATATGGACTAGAGTTCAAACCTCTAGCACCAAATAAGTGTTACATATGTTAATGCATATTTATAACTCTAGATCATGTGAGAGAGTGCAGAAACAGGCAGATCTCAAGACCTCCCAGACCAGTCAGTCCAGCAGCTCATTCCACGTTTAGTAAGTAATACTCTCTCTAAAATAAAATGGAAAGCAACAGAGGAAGACACTTGAGGTTGAACTCTGGTTTCAACAAACACATTTTTGCTCATCTGCATTCACAGGTACATAAAGCCACATGGGCATATACACTGTATATGCATAAACACCCAGAGAGAGACAGAAGACAATAGTCTTTCCAGTCCTTTTAACAATTAAAGACCAAACTATACTACTCATCCAAAAATAATATTGTATGAATTAAATGTTTATACAGGAGTTAACCTGGTTCTTATGATTAAACACCTTGCAGCTGCTATGAAAGAGAGAGAGAGAGAAACAAGCAAACAATTGGCTATAAATACATCTTATTCATCAAATATGGAAAATACAATCTATAAACAGGTTTTCTTAGCTTACTTTCCCGCTATCTCAGAGTGAATCCACAGATGAGAGTAAGTTTAGATCTAGTTCAGTCACCAGATTCAGATTGTTTAGACGCTACATTCAGATTGTTTAGACAAGCCACATATGAGGTGCCTATTTAGTTTTGGTCTGAAATAGAAATGTTGTTGGCTCGGCACATACAAACACACACACACACACACACACATACTCACACGCGCACACACACACACACGCACACACAGACACACGTAACAAAAAAGAGGCTACACATTCTGCCATGCCAGCTGGCACCATTCCAAGAATGAACTCCAGCTGACCATGTTCAAATGGATAGTTCAAGTGCAAAATGATCAGAGCAAAAGAAAAAGAGAGAAAAAAATCACTTCATAAAAGAAACAATTTAAGTGACCTTAGCAGAGGTTGTTAGTGTTGACTACCTGGGGTTTAAATAACCAAATGGCAGCAGTTTTCTTTGCATTTCTTTGTATGGAGCCAAGACACAGCAGAGGTAGGTGGGCCTTTTATAAATGCATTGGGGAATCCAGGAGAGAAACAAAGTAGCCTGGGAGGGTGAAAATACTGCTAGGTCTATTGATAGACATCCTGGACCCAGTTTTAAGTTTTATTTGTGAGGTAATGGAAGCAACAAGTAATTAGTTATTCTTAAACCTTTAGATTTAAAAAATCCTTCCCAAACTCTACAAAATGTACTAAAATGGCAGATTGAAATAACTTGACTTCCTCATGCATCATTTTAAGTTTATTTAACTGAAGGTGGACTGCTTTTTTCTGTGGCTGAAGAAAGTATGTATCCTGATTAATTATGTTGAAGTATTGCTAGCATTTATATTTAAGTATTTTCTGGTATTAAAGATTAACAACTGGGGTAAGAATCCAGATGGCTAGAATCACTGAAATACTTTGAGGCAGAATAAATAAAGCCAGCTCAGAAAATTAAAATCCACACAGACAGATGTGTTCACTGAAAACCAAAGGTCAGATTAGACTACAGATTCTTTTATGTTTCATTAAGAATAATTCCTTGTAAGAGCTGGAGGTATGCATTTTCATTAAATGTCAGCAACCCCTTTAGGAAATAGTTTTTTTTAACAAATGATAAATAACTCTAGTAATTTCATCTATTTTGTGAATTGAATCTTATATATTACATTTCAATATAGAATTATTGATAGATTAATTGATTCATAGTCTTTTCTAGAAAAATAAAAGGATGGGCTGGAGAGATGGCTCAGAGGTTAAGAGCATTGCCTGCTCTTCCAAAGGTCCTGAGTTCAATTCCCAGCAACCACATGGTGGCTCACAACCATCTGTAATGAGGTCTGGTGCCCTCTTCTGGCCTTCAGGCATACACGCCGACAGAACATTGTATACATAATAAACAAATAAATAAATATATATATAAAAAAAAAGAAAAATAAAAGGTAAAAAATGTGTTCAAGGTTACATGATGTATCCCTGATACGTGCTGTTTTGTCAACATGTTTTAATAATGTTAATATTAAAATGCTTAGTAGAAGAGATTATAAGTAACACTAAATACCTCAAGTTTCTATCCAGAGCAGCAATTGTCATATATCTGGTAGAGATGTAATAATGTAGTATTTCATAACATAATGTATTTCATAACATTGCTTGAAGTTCTATGGATATGTATATATTATTTGAAGTTAAAAATGTCTTCATATCCACATATGTTATCCATTTGGCACTTTATCTTGAGGTACTGTGTTCTTGTATTCTGTTGGCTATACTTGTGTCTGCCATTCCTGTTGGTTTATCCAGCTTTTCCATATCTAGCCATCTCTCTGTTTGTGTTTTCTTCATTGCCTCCATTTCAGTTTTCAGGTCTTGAACTGTTTCCTTTACCTGTTTGATTGCTTTTTCTTGGCTTTCTATGGTATCTTTGATGTATTTATTCATTTCTTCTAACTTTTTGTTAGTCTTCTCATCTCTTTCTTTAAAGGGATTTTTCACCTATTCTTTAATGGACTCTATCATTTTCGTAAAGCTATGTTAAAGGTCAATTTCTTCTACTTCTTCTGTATTAGTTTGCTCAGAACTTCTTGTTGCATAATTGCTGGATTCTGGTGTTTTTATGTTGCTTTTCAGGTTGTTAGAGGAACTCTTGGATTGGCGACTGCCCATGTCTTCCTCTCCAGGTGGATCAACTAGTAGTAGCTAGTGGTCTCATGCTTGGTCTGAGGGGATTGCCGGTATTCTGCTTTTTATAAAATAATGATAATAATAATATACTAAAAATATCTGTTAAACATTAAAAATTAGATTAACCCTTTAACTTTGTATTCCCAATGAAAAAAATAAAGAATTTTTGTTAAATACTTTAAATGACTTAACACTGTCTTCTGCTATTTCATGTCCCTATAAAATATTAAAAATTTAACAGTTGTCCTAAAACATTGCCAAGCCCTTTCAGGAATTTTGCCAACTCTTTGATATAACCCAGATCACAGACATTCCATATTACCCTTCAGGTCAATCTTTGTAGGAAGAGCTCTTGGACAACTTAAAAGTTATTTTAAAATAAAGGCAGGAAATCAACATGGCTTCAAATGGTGGCACAGATCTCATAATTGAGGGCCTCTGGTGGGAGTCTGATTAGGGAAATACTCAGTTATCTTTAAGGGCCTGATCATGCTCCGGTGAAGATATGGCCTACACAAATTGGACGTGGGTATTTTTTTTCTTCTTCTCTTTTGGGGGAAACCACAAGAGGTCAAATCTTATATGATAAAATATTAACTATTTATTATTGAAAGATAGATAAATGGTCCTCCTCCAAAGCCCTTATTTCCATCTTATTGCATACATTAACTCTTACAGGTATTGCCACACACTTAAAAACAAAGTTCCAGTACACTTGTAAGAATTGTAGCCGGGCGGTGGTGGTGCACGCCTTTAATCCCAGCACTCGGGAGGAAGAGGCAGGTGGATCTTTGTGAGTTCGAGACCAGCCTAGTCTACAAAAGCTAGTTCCAGCGCAGGCTCCAAAGCCACAGAGAAACCTTGTCTCGAAAAAAACAAAAAAACAAAACAAACAAATAAAAGAATTGTAAGAAATTCTGCTATGAATGAAAATTTAACACCTCCTTAGAATGCTCTATAACCTATAAGGTCAAATATTTGTAGAATGCATACATTTGACCTTTAAGAAACAACTTTTAAAAATTAAAATGGGGTAACTACTCCCTGAGATACTCTTGCTACTACTTTATTTATGTCAAAATTTTAAAACTTATCCAAATATGTAGTGGCATCTCAATGTAGTTTAATAAATAAAGATTGCTTGAAGATCTGAGTGTAAAACAGTCCCACTGGACAACCGTACAGAAAAGGTTATGTTAACACACACCTTTAATCACTGTATCCAAAGAAACACACATCTTTAATCCCAGTATCCATACTAGTTGCCATAGAAAGTGTGTGGTTCTTGACTTTAATCACAGTGGTGCACACCTTTAGTCCAAGCTCTAGAGAAGATTACAAAATGGGAGGAAACAGCTCTCAACAGACAGTCTCATTCTGAGACTCTGGGAAGCAGGATCTCCATTTCTGACTGACGTCGAGATAAGAGCCAGTGGCTGACTCTTTTGCTTTTTGAATCTTCAGGTTGGACCCCAATTTCTCTCTCTGAGTTTCTAGTAATCATGCTTCACCAATGAAGATCAATTACTTGGGCTTACTGGTATTCTCAGGATGCTCAGGCCTACATGTGGTCATTGCCCTGCCCCTTATGTTATAAAGAAACCAGGATGAAATTTTAGACATTTTCTAAGCAGTTGCCTGGAATTTCAGGACAAGGAGTAGCAAAAGATATGGGTGATGCCTTGCAAAGGCATGAATTCCCATTTCTGATGGCAAAACATCATGCACAGTGCTTTGCATCTAGCATTGTATTTATCATATGTTTTTTTAATACTTCTCTTAGAATGAATACCTCCAAACAAGAATTAGTACTTCTATCTACCATGTTTGTTATTCTTACTTTAAAAAATAAAAAAAATGGAGAGCTGTCAGAACATGGTCAAAGAATAATATGGTAGACAATGCCTTAAGGAACTGTTAGAAAGGTTCTGTAGTATGAGGCTGCTTGTTTATTCCAGGCTGGTCAGCCCCCTGAAATAATCACACAGAAATGATATTGCTTGCAATACTGTTTGGCCAATAGCTTAAGCATATTTCTGGCTAACTCATATCCTAAACTAACCCATCTCCATTAATCTGTGTATTGCCACAAGGCTGTAGCTTACTGGTAAAGATCCAGCCTCTGTCTCCGGTGGGGCTACATGGCTTCTCTGACTCTGCCTTCTTTCTGCCAGCATTCAGTTTAGTTTTCCCCTTCTAGTTCTACTCTGCCCTATCAATAGACAAAGGTAGTTTCTTTATTAGTTAACCAATAAAAGCAACACATATACAGAAGGACCTCTCACACCAATGCTCCAGGGAAAGACAGAGGGTCTTTTACCTCAAGTGCATTTTGTTCACTGGGTAATTCTTGGAAAGGATTTTGTGCCTTCTGTGGCAAAAAATATACATTCAATTTTAATAAAAATATTTATTTACATCAGATATTGGAATATAACTATAGAGCCTAAATGATAAAAGGATATATTGAGTGCTATCCTCAATCTAGATATGACATTATGTCTTACTTTCATGTTTTCCCAGATGTAAACTACAGTATATATACCAGGCAGTTGTGTTTAAATTGGTCTGTACTGAGAAAGTTCTGAGAAATGCATGCTATATTAATATGTAGCATGGGATTACTGATGTTTACCTGCATGTTTTCATGATCTCATTAGTCTGAAGTCAGCCTTCCTTGGATCATTGCTTTCTTTCTTTCATCCATGTACAAAAGTACGCTAAAACTAAAGTAAGGTTGTCTACAGGATTAGACTGTAGTCTGCCCCCATTCTTAAAGGTCTCAAATCCCAGGTTTCACAGATATAAATTTGCATAGATCAGTGAGAGTCAACAAATGCTGGAGGCCAGCCCTGGAAATGCTCAGACTCCAAAGAGCATGTAAAGAGTTGGTGATAGAGGGTAGAGGCAGATCATAGATTGTGGGAGAAATTTGCTGCCTGAATGATTAAGAGTCTGAGTGCTTCTTTGATTTTACAGAGTTAAGTAAACAGGGACATATTCATACTGTTACAAAACATAGATCATATCAGTTCTGTTTCCAGACACATGTTCATGTTCCTCTTTCATATATTTTAGTCAACATTGATAAACTATGACAAAACGGAATTATCTTTTACAATCATTTTTAACTCATCTACCACATAAATTAACATTTAAGAATACAGAGGCATATGACAGTCTGTTTACAAGTTGAGAGCTCTTGCAGCTTCAAGGACTCTAGACAGAAAGAATATCCCCAAGCCACTACTGGCAGGTTGCCACGTGCTGAGCTGTGTATTACTAATTTTAATAGTGAGGTCAAAGCTGCTTCACTTAGTAATCAATTTCTAGAATAACAAAATATTTACATTTCATGTATTTTATTTACAGGAATAATCCTGGAATTCATTTCCTCTTTGCTCAAATGACACCACAGTGAATTTGAAGGAGTTAATTTTTCTAAGAAAGGGAGGTCTTGAAACTCATTCTTTATTCATTTTTCTATATCATTCTTTGCCTATCAGCATAAGCCCCTGTACATGGCAGAGGTAACTTCAGCTAATCTAACTTTGTTGTTGTTTGTTCCAGGTAATCACCTCGGTGTATAGTAGGTATAAGCTTGTAATTTGATTTGTGACCAATTGAATCTTGTTAGCCTTTTAAAGTTTACTTTGTTTTGATTAGCTTGCTCCTGAGTAAGTATAAAGACAGATGTTTTAAGAACATCTCATAACTATCCAGGCAATTTTAGTGCACACCTTTAATCTCAGATCTTGGGAGGTAGAGGCAGGTGGATCTCTATGAGTTCAAGGCCAGCCTTGTCTACAGAGCTAGTGCCAAGACAGGCTCCAAAGGTACACAGAGAAGCCCAGTGTAGAAAAAAAAAAGAAGAAGAAGAACATCTCAGAAACTCATAAAAAGCTCTCAAAGGCACAAAGAGGACTCCATAAATTGGAGGTAGAGTGTGCTCAGGACTTCTCGGGGAAAGCTTAGAAATAGTACTCCTGGGAGTGGCATAAAGGAGTCATAACAAATTTCTCATCCATCTGATATTTCCAAGTTGTACAAATATTAAAAGTTCCACAATTATAAAGCATGTGGTGAAGGGGTGTGGTCCCTTGGCCTGTGACCACACCCTGCTGCCACCCCCAAGGGGGCCGGGTCACCGAGTCTCAGGAGGTGTATAAATATTGGGAACCCAGGCAGAGAGCTCTCTCTCTGCGTGGACCGCCGACCTGTCTGGCTTGTCTGCATCAAATAAATTTCCACACTTGGCGCCCACGTGAGCTCGACCCACGACCCCTTGGGGCATTTTAAGACCCCGTGGGGTCTTTTGTTTCCCGGAGTCTCTTCTTGGTCGGTT
>JAQHUG010000359.1:865863-887838 GCA_028555095.1 Dicrostonyx torquatus
GAGTTTCTCTCTATTTAATTTGATATTAGCTGTCAGCTTGCTGTATATTGCTTTTATTACATTAATATATGATCCTAATCTCTCCAAGATCTTAATCATAAAGTGGTGTTGAATTTTGTCAAATACCTTTTCAGCATCTAATGAAATGATCATATAACCTGTAATGATTCTGCATGGGAAGGTCCTTGGCAGATGAGAGCCCAGAAGCTTTATGGCAAGTGAGAGACAAATATGCCTTACAGACAGAGCTTAAGTCGGGAATTTCATTGGGATAAAGGTAGTGGGGGAAGGAAAGGGACAAAATAGAGAGCGAGAAAGAGAGAGATAGAGAGATGCAGAGAGAAAAAGATGAAGAATAGGAGAGAGAGTAGACAGGGTTTCACCTTTTAAAGAAAAACGATATTGCCTGTTGTATATGCAGGCATGAAGGAGGGCATGATAAACTTTTTTGTCAGGTCCTCAAGAAATGGAGCCAGGTTTGTCTGGATGCTAATATTCTTCTCTATTTATTAAAAAAATAGTGAGAAGTTAGGCATGGCTGTTTAGGGAAATGAGGGCAATTAGTTCTCAAGACTACTTCCGGTTGATCTTGAGCACTGACCATTTTTGGGGAATGCAAAAAAGTTGGGGTAATGGCCACATAATATGGTGTCTGGTTGTTTCACTGCTGTTCATGCTATGTGGTACATTCTGGTGCCTCTTGAACCTGGCAAGATGCTGGCAGAGCAGAGGACAATTTTAAGTTAAAGAAAATATTTCTTAGGTCCTAGTAATTGAGGAAGGGAGATGTCAAAACCAGGGAAAGGTAGGGATACTTAAGCTGCTTAGGGAGGATACATCTGTCCTGTCTGAAGTGAATCCAAGTCGACTTTGTTGAAATTACAAAAATTCTTTGAATTTGTGAAGAACTAAGTTTTAGACACATAAGAAACAGCACTATCCTCATGCCAGAAAACTGTGACAGATGGTTTTCCACAATGAAAAGCATCTTTGCAGTCTATAGTCAGAAATCAACCAAAGTGAATTCAGAATCTTGAGCTTATGGTTATGGTGATAGAGATAGTACTCTGCCAGAGCTAGATTAAAAGCTTATTATAAATTTATTGACTAATGTTAAGATTTTGGAGTCTTAATATAACAGCATTATGAGACAGAAATCTGGAACATATTTTATTCTTTCAAATTCTGAAATCACTTGCCTTTGTCATCACTTAAGCTTTTTATCCTCAAACCTTTATAACTTGCATTTACACTCCTTAAGTCACTTTCTTATAACCTGAAACATTCTTATCCTCAGACATTTTTAACTTGCATGTACAAACCTGAATAACTTATATTTGCACACCTTAAAATAACTTCTTACCCTAAATCACTCTTAGATCCTCTTATGTTAAGTTTTGCATCTTAAAATATCTTTTATAAAGTGAGGTTCTTTAAACTAAGAAATGGTAAGAAGTTATAATTAAATCTGTTTTGTGAGTTTATCTCATTTTTGAGTCTGATAACGAGGTGTATTGGCTCTAGGAGAGAGATGTCTGTGACATGAATTTTACAAAGAACACTGAGAAGGCAACTTAAACCTTGGTTCCTGCTGTCAAGTTGGCAAAGTCTTCAAACTGCATCAGAGTTCTTGGGAAAGATAAAATTGACATGAGTTAATGGTTAAAAATTGCAGGGACTTGCTTGATTGGCTACCTAGACAGCCACCCCAGGGTCCTCCATGGTTATTTAGGGCAGGTCTTTGGGCAACATCCATCTTCTGGCTGTCTGAGGTAGACTTGTACAGCCCCAGAAGATTTCACAGGCTTAGAATAAAATATACATCTATTATTTGACTCTATTCACTTGAATGAGTATAATTACATGATCAAAATCATTTTTATAGCATATAAAATATATTCTTAATAAATAAAATGCTGAAGAAATAATTTGTACTGAGAATTGAGACTTGGTACAGACATTATAGTTACACTGAAATATATTTTTTCTTTGTAGGAAAGTGGTATCTGAGCTTTATAAGGCAAATGAAAATGAAGGTAGTGATAATAGTCAAGTGACTCGAACCATGAAACCCAACCAAGAGATTGTGATGTATTTTTGGTGTTTTTTATTCAGTATAGTCCAATGAAGGAAGCCAACCAACTCATTTTCCTAAATGAGCGTGTGTATCTTCCAGGCACAGCTCTGAGGTATTACTTAGATTTCAGGCTTGCTTGAGAGGAATTATGTTGATTACGTTAAATGAGTGGGAAAAAGACCCATCTTAAAACTGGGAAGCATCATTTCCTGTGTTGGGATCTTAGAATGTGTAAAATGAAAGGAGTAAATTGAACAACAGCCTTCAATACTCTCTTCATCCTGACCAAATATGCAAGGTGACCAGGTACCTCAAACATTGGATGCCTTGCCTCCCTTATCATAATGAAACTTTGAACTGCAAGTTTATGTAAACTCTCCCTTAAGTTGATTTTATCAAGGTATTTTATCACAACAAGTAAAGTAAGAGAGAATGTCTTTTTATGAGAAAAAATTTCCTCATATATTTACAAATTATTTTTAATTTATAGCTTGAAATCACTACTGATATTCTCTATTATCTTGCACTAATGTTAACAGGTATATTCTAGACAGTTGCCAGAGGAAGTAGTCCCTTCTTCTATTTAGTGATTTTTTGCCTATGAAAATGTTAAAATATAAATTTCAGGTGTATAATTTGAAAGGTATTTGTTACACACCCTTTGTGGGTTTTAAAAGTAAATTCTTAGATTTTCATAAGAAAAGATTTGCTACCTAAATCACAATCACATTATATTGAAGTCTTCCTTGACATGATTCTGTGCAAAAATAGAGCACCACCTTAATTAAATAATCTTATTAAATTCTATAGACTATTGTAGTAAATGAAAATAAATAAGCACAGAATTTTTCTTTATGAAAGTGATGCTTTGAATCTTGTAATAGAGGTTGGAAAAAACACAAGCATTTCTTTAAAAATAGCCACAGAACCCTGAAGTAGAGAAACTGTCTATGTGACAATTTTGTTTTAGTTGTAAAAAGTCTAGGGACGAATTTGTCATATTTTAAGTACATGCTATTTTTTAACCTTAATGGATATATCCTTCTAAGAATCTTCATATTTTCTGAGAAAATATGGAGTAAAAGCTTATATGCAATTAGAAATCATTTAATGCTCAATACCATATAAGATTAATGTATGTGTCTAGAACAACTCTATACCTGTCTCAAAGTTATAATATTTAGGCCAGATACTCAACTCACATCTTCTTTTAGGTTGCCCTGGATACAAGCAAGAAAATTCTTACTCTTTAGATTATAATATCTTAGGTTATGTAAATGTTACTACACTACATATTAAAGAAATATTATATAAACCATATCACTATTTTTGTGATCACCTGCTATCAATCATGAATTGAATTTAGCTTTGTAGTGGACATTCAAGAGTTATTTTAATCTCTGGGTCATATGAGGGTATCAGGGATGTTTCCCATTCTTACCTCACTAGACTACTACTTTCGGAAATGACCAATTGTTTCAATCATCTATTATGTAATACAAGTTTCAATAAATACACTATTAAAGAGCATGTGCAAGGCCAAGATTCAATTATTAATACCAAAGAAATATAAATGTTTATTGCTCTTTAGTATTGACTGTACTTAGCTAGAGTTCTTGATCTCTTTGTTTCATGCAGTTTGAGAGTGTCAGGGACTGTAACCACTTTTGAGTATTTCTCTCATACATGACTGGTAGGCCATTCTTTATGCAATGCTGAGATTTTAGCAAAGGCTGTCCACTGAAAATGCCTTCATATGATCTCTTCACATCATTTAAGTTTCCACTGCAAGCATCTTGAAAAAGACAGAGAACACCGAAGGGAAAAGTATTACATTTCCACACTTTGACTCAGATGTCGTGCTTGATCATTTTAGTCATAATTTATTAAATAGAAGCTAATAGATAAAGGTATTCTTTTCTTAAGAGAAAAAACTCAACTTTAATAGTCAAGGCATAAGATAATTTGTAGTCAAGCTTTCAATTCATCCCACGTATTTTATTCTTTGATGTTGATTCTTAATTGTTTCAGAGGATAGAATTTCCTATCTAGATGTGCAGTGTCAAGTGTAGAATCTTCCCTTGATGCTGTGTCTATCTATTTATGGATATTTTTGATATTCAATATGATAGTGTAGAATTACTTGTTTTCTTGTCGCTTTCTTCTGTTCCCCAAATTATGAAATATTGTTGAATTTTGTCATTTAGCTTATGCTAAAGGAAACAGTTTCTATGCTTAGAAAGATTAATAAGAGGTTTTACTGTTTATTGCTAATAATAATATAAGACTTTATGATTTCTTTCTACCTACCAAGTACACTGATTATGCACCTTCTGTATATTTGTCCTTATCTTAGTACCCTTATTCAATGCAGCATGTGATTCTTTGTATATTTCTGTTTGGTTTTGCCTTTATGTTTCAGCAGCATTCCATATCATGCTTTCCTATTGTATTCAGTTAATGAAATGTCTGGCTGAGTACACCTTGATCAAAAGAGGACTTGTTTTCATGGCACAGATACAAATAATGAAAACTTTGTTGTTGCTGTATATGAATAAGGTCATTGTAAAGAATCAAAAATTGACTAATAACTAGTCTTTGCTTTCTGGAGGTGTGCTGGATTTTTAATAATTCATATTTATAGCTACCATCGGTTGCTTTCATTAACCTTAAAATAGAAAATAAATTGCCTCTGTGTTAGCTGCTTTTCTGTCACTGTTGTAAATCACCATGACTAAGGGAACTAAAGGAAGATAGTTTAGAAATAAGATCCCACTATGGTGGGGAGGCTTGTCAGCACTAATTTTCAATTAGAAGCAAAGTTTTTCTCTGCCCTTTGAAATATAAAATTTTCAGCATTCTACATTATAGTTGTATCATTAGTCAAGACAATATTAAAATAGTTTTACTGTTACAGAAGCAATAACAATTATAGAAATAATATTTGCAATGTTCTAAGTGGATATCTATGAGAAAACACAATGGACATTTTGTAGGCTGTTTTTGTTAAGATGCACTCAAATATTTTAATTGAAATGGGATATATTTTATTAAATCAGCAGTAAATTATGGTGTATATTTACACATACTAATTTTCTTTCTTTTTTATTTTTTAATTTTTTTTCAAATTACAGTCACATCTTTATTTTTTAATTTTATTATTATTATTACGAGAAAAATTTACATTTACTCCCCTTGTAATTTTCAAATAAATGTAACTTTGCCTCTTAACAGATATTATGAAATTACCATATTTGTTACCCCATGATTTAATATTTTTGGAACTTTTGAACTACAAATTTTAAAATCATATTGCTATCCCACATCACAAGGTTTAATTTATTTGCATTAAATTAATATTTCCATTTGATAACTCAATTTATTTTGTTCAGCACAGCTGTAGACGATTTCCAGTAGAGGACAAATTTTTACACTGTATTTAACTTTGAGTGTATTAAGAGAGTTTTAGAAATAAAAGAACTTCATAATAACTTGATGATAAAATGTGTCTTTGAAATAGAAAATATCAGTAACAGAATACTAACCAAGTTTGTTGTAAGATTTAGAATTTGTGAAACATTAGGGCATACTGAATGTGAAAATATGTTTAGTGGTATATTTTGTTATGTTAGTACTTTTACTTCAGACCCTAAGGCATTTTGTTTAGACATTAAAATATTAATCTTTCTTTATATTCAGAAAATATTCACATCTTATATTTGCCATTTCCCTCATAGTTCCAGAAGACATTTAGCAGGAAATTATGTAGATAAAGTGAATCAGGAATTAGACTATAGAATAAAAGAATAGAATTCTTTATGAAAACTATGATATGTTACACATTTTAATGAATTATACACACACATATATAAATATATATGTATATACATATTTATGTATAGTTTCCATCTGTCATACTCATTATCTTTAAAATAGAAAGTAAATTTCCTCCGTATTAGTTTCTTTTCTGCTACTGTAAAAAAAATTATGAATAAGGTAACATTGGAAAGAGGGAGTTTATTTTGCCTTATGTTTCCAGAGGAATAAGAGTTCTTTCTGATGGGGAGACTTGGCAGCAGATCACAAAAACAAAAACATAAGAGATCACATCTTCAACTGCAAACACAAAGGGAAAAGAACAAACTAAAAATAGAGCTAAGTTGTAAATTCTGAATACCTATGTGTAATGACCTTATTTCATAGAACAAGGCTGTGTCTGTCCATAGTGTTCCTAAAAGTGCCATCAACTGAGGACCATGCTTTTACATACATGAGTCTAAGGGGTCATTTTCATTTTCAGTACCATAGCCTCCAATACAAAAAATTTATGTGGTATAATCGAGCATCTTTCACTTAATTGTCAATCAAATATCCCTTTCTAAACAAAAAAAGATGGGGTACCATACCTCAACCTGGAAAACACAGACCCATTTAAAATGTCATGAGTGCAGTATCAGAAACTTTAATGTTATTGGTATTTGTTTCATTCTTATGAATTGTCACTACAGACCAGCCAGATGGCTCAGTAAGGGTGCTTGCCACAGGACCTGATGTTGATGATCTGAATTCAATCTCTAGGACCCACATGATTGAAAAAGAGAATTAATTCAGACATATTAACTTCTAACTTCTTCAAAAGCACTCGGTGCGTTCCAGCATTATAATAAATGAAAATAATGCACATGAATTAGTACCATGGGTGTTGCAAGAAGAGCCAGGCTGCTTTTTTATACCAGCAGCCTGGCTAGCTTAGCCCAAAATAACCACACAGACACTGTATTAATTAAATCACTACTTGGACCATTAGCTCTAGCTTCTTATTGGCTAACTCTCACATCTTGATTTATCCCATTTCTATTAAACTGTATAATGCCATGTGGCAATGGCTTACCGGCAAAGATTCTAACTAGCATCTGTCTTAGGTGGAGGATCCATGGCTTCTCTCTGAGTCCACCCTTCTTTCACCCAGCATTCACTTCTATCTCCCCACCTACCTAAATTCTCCCCTATCAACAGGCCAAGGCAGTTTCTTTATTCATTAGCCAATGAAAGCAGCACATAGACAGAAGCTCCTCCCATACCATCATGGGTGGAGTTTCTCTAATATATAGAAGCCACTATCTTGAGGTATTCTTTAAGACTCTATATATTTATATAATAAAATATAATCATACACATCTGTTATTTTTTCTCCAACAAAATTCAGCCATATCTCACCTTTACAAAATTATGTATTTTTTCAGGCCCCTTATTCTATCAATATATCAGCTTACTATTAGTTTTAATTTTGCTTTCCCACTTGGCACACAGGCATATTTTTTAATGATGGGAGCGCTTTATTTTATGTCCTCTGTTGGTGCCCTCAAATTAAGGGTCCCTATAATTATCTGTTATCAGTCCAGGTAAGTGTATTACTACTACATGGGAAATTAAGCAAGGGAAAATATAATCCAATAAGAATTTGGGGGATTATTATAGAAATCAGGAACCATATGGCCCATGTAGAAGAAGAAATTGAGAAACACTAGACATATTTTAGGGGAGGAAGCACAGTGATCCTTTATAGCAGAGAGGGGGATTTTGTTAAACATTGCTTAGAGGGTATTTGTTTTGTTGCTGTTCTTTAAATCTGTATAACAACAAGATTCAAAGTTGGCCTTAGTTTTATCTTATATTCAGAAAGACTTACATATCTGTTGTTGATAAACTGTAATGATTAATATAATAGGATAACAATGAAAGCAAGCACTAGTTATAAATTCTTAAGGTTCTATTTCTTACATAGAGAGCTTCATGCTGTGATCTATCCAATCTGTCATGCCAGTTCCCAAGTTTTTGCTTTCAGAAGTTGATTTGTAAGAAGCTATTATTCGCTTAGAAAACCCACTAAAAATTAATGTTTTCTAAATCCAAGTGCTTCTTAACTGCTCCTCAATAATAAGAATGTGTACATCTTGTTGGATCTTGTTTCATTGTGACTGTGGAATGCACTGAAACTCTTTATCACTTTTCAAACATATAATTTAATCATAGCATCTCTTAATAAACGAATGAGTGTATGAACTAGTTCAAAAACATAAAACATATAATCAGAATTACCACTTTCTTTTTTTTTTTTTTTGGTTTTTCGAGACAGGGTTTCTCTGTAGAATTACCACTTTCTAGACACTTAAGTTCCTTATTGCCTCTATACGCCTATTTGAATTTCAGCTCAACATCTCATCACAAAACAGTTGATCCACATTCTTATCAAAGCTACAAGGCCTGTAGATTACATGAAATCTGTCTACATCTACAGCATTTTCCAGCCATTCATCTCCTTTCTACTTATCATGTTTCATTTTTTTTACTTTGATGCATTAAATAACATTTATTTCTTGTCTATGCACATTTTTCTTTTTCATAGAAAATAAATGAATATTAACTAGACTGTTCGTTTTTGAACTCTCATATCTTACCATATTAATTTATAATTATTATATTTATCCAACTTTCTTATTGAAAAAATGATCAGAAAATCTATTTAATACCTAAGTTTTGTTACTAAGAATTAACAAACATTCAATTATTTTTTGTGCAAAAAAATGTTTTATTTTAAAGCTTATTTTTTCTAATCCATATTCATTTTTAAATTACAGGGTTTTGTTATGAACCAAATATTTGTCAACTAGTCTTCTGAAAAGGGTGTTATTACCTACAGTATATAAAGAAATAAATGCTAAACACCAAAAGGAGAAAATAATCCAAGAACCGAGTAAGTGGTAAAATAAACAAACACTTTTCAAATCCTTAGTAGTCCCACCTCATCCTTGTCATAATATCCCCACCAAGAAAATAAAAAACAATTTGATGTTAGCTTAAGGCTTGATGTATATTGCTTCTATTATGTTTAGATGAGCTCCTTGTATTCCTGATATCTCCAAGACATTTATCTTGAAGATATATTTTATTTCATCAAATGCTTTTTAGCACATAATGAAATGATCATATGTTTTTCTTTCTTTCCATTTATTTGTATGGTGGATTACATTGATAGATTTTAAGATGTTGAACCATCCCTGCATCTCTGAGATGAAGCAAACTTGATCATGGTGGATGACTTTTTATTTAATTAATTTCTTAAAAATGACCTTTTCTCATTCTACATATCAATCCAAGTTCCTACTACATTTCCTAGTCTTCCCATTACCTCCAACTTTAATTCCATCCCACCCCATCCACTACTCAGAGAGGGTAAGACAAAGTCTAGCAAATTGCTTTGAGGCAGGACCAAAGCTTGCCCTGCTATAACTAGGCTGAGCAAGGAATCCCTCCAAAAAGAATGGGTTCCAAATAGCCAATACAAGCAGTAGGGCTAAATCCTGTTGTCACTGCCAGAGACCCCACTCTGCCCCAGACACACAACTCTCACCCACAATCAGAAGGCCTAGTTTGGTCCTATACTGTTTCCCTCCCTGTCAGGCTGGAGTTGGTGGGTTCTGATTAGCTCAGGTAAGATGTTTCATTGGCCTTTATCTCTTTGCTCATATTCTCACTTCTCCCACTCTTCAACTGGACTTTGGGAGCTCAGCTCAGTGTGCTGATGTAGCTCTCTACTACTGCTTTCATCAGTTGCTGGATGAAGGTACTATGATAATATTTAAGAAAGTCATCAATCTGACTACAGTACAAGACCAATTCAGACACCTTCTTTACTATTACATAGGGTCTTAAGTGGGGTCATTCTTGTGGATTCTTGGGAATTTCTCAAGCCTCATAATGATTCCCTCAATCAAGATATCTCTTTCCTTGTTCTCTGTGTCCTTCCCTCATCTCAACCATCTTGTTTTCTCAAGTTCTCCTCTTCCTTCCATTGCTCCCCTCTTTCCCCCTTCTTCCCTCACTTTTTCTCCAACCCCCCATGCTCCCAATTTTTGCAGAAGATCTTGTCTATTTCCTTTTCCCAGGAGGATCAATAAATGTTTCCTTTAGGGTTTTCTTTGTTACTTAGCTTCTCTGAAATCATGGACTATAGGGTCATTATCCTTTGCATTAAAGCTCGTATGCACTTATAAGTGAGTACATTCCACGCTCATCTTTCTGTGTCTTGGTTATCTCATTCAGGATTTTTTTGTAGTTCCATCCATTTGTGTGCAAATTTTAAGATATCATTGAATTTTATCATTGAGTATCACTCCATTGTGTAGATGTATCCTACATTTTCTTTATCTATTCTTTGGCTGAGGGGCATCTAGGTTGTTGCCAAGTTCTGGCTATTTCAAATACTGAATCTATGAACATAGTTGAACAAATGTCCGTGAAGTATGATTGAGCATTCTTTGGGTATATGCCTGAGGGTAGTATTGGTATGTTTTGAGGCAGGTTGATTCCCTATTTCTTGGAAACAATTGTACTGATTTTCAAAGTGGTTGTTCAAGTTTGCATTCCCACTATCCATGGAGGAGTGTCCTCTTACTCTGCATCCTCTGCAGCATAATCTATCATTGGTCTTTTCTTATCTTAACTATTGTGACAAGTAGAAGATGGAATCTCAGAATGATTTTGATTTGCAGTTCCCTGATGGCTAAGGATGCTGAACATTTCCTTAAGTGTCTTTCGGCCATTTGAGATCCTTCTGTGGAGAATTCTCTGTTTAAATCTGCACCCTATTTTTAAATTGGATTATTTAGAATTTTGATGTATAATTTTTGAGTTCTTTATATATTTTGGAGATCAGTTCACTGTCTGATGTGAGGTTGATGAAAATCTTTTTTCCATTTAGTAGGATGCCTTATTGTCCTTTGCTTTAGAGAAGCTTCTCAGTTTCAGGAGGTCCCATTTGTTTATTATTGCTATCAGTGTCTGTGATACTGGGATTATATTTAGGAAGTTGATTCCTGTGACCATGCATTGAAGGCTAATTCCAATCTCTTTTTTTAGCAGGTTAAGTGTGTTTGGATTTATATTGAGGTCATTAGTCCATTTGGACTTGAGTTTTGTGCATAGGGATAGATATGAATCTATTTGCATTCTTCTACATGCTGACATCCAGTTATGTCAGCACCATTTGTTGAAGATGCTATCTTTTTTTATTGTACAATTTTAGTTTCTTTGTCAAAAATCAGGTGTTCAAAGGTGTATGGATTAATATCTGGGTCTTTGATTTAATTCCACTGTACCACCTATCTGTTTTTATGCTAATACCAAGCAGTTTTCATGACTGTAGTTCTATAATAGAGCTTGATGTCAGGGGTGGTGATGCCTCCAGAAGTTCCTTTACTATACAGAATTGTTTTGGCTATCCTGATTTTTTTTTCCATGTGAATTCTTTCAATTCACAATTGTGAAGAATTGTGTAGGGATTTTAATGGGGATTGCATTTAATCTGTAGATTGCTTTTGGTGGGATTACTATTTTTATTATGTTTATCCTACCTGTCTAAGAGCATGGGAGATCTGTCCATTTTCTGCTGTCTCTTCAATTTGTTTCTTCAAAGACCTAAAGTTCTTGTCAAACATGTTTTTCCCCTCCTTTGGTTAGTGTTACCCCAAGATATTTTATGTTATTTGTAGCTATTGTGAAGAGTGATCTCTCTCTGAGTTCTTTCTCATTTGTATATGTGAGGGCTACTGATTTTTTTAGTTGATCTTTTATCTTGCCACACTACTAAAGGCTAAGGTCAAAAACACCAAAGATCGCTCATGCAGGAGAGAATTAAGGTATGAGAAAAACTCCTCCATTGCTAGTGGGATTGCAAAATTGCACAGGAACTTTGGAAATCAGTGTAGCAGTTTCTCAGAAAATTGGAAATCAAACTACCTCAAGACCCAGTGACTCTACTCTTGGACATATACTCAAAGGATACACAAACATACCACAAGGAAATTTGCTCAACTATGTTAATAGCAACATTGTTCATAATAGCCAGAACCTGGAAACAACCTAGGTGCCTGACAACTGAAGAATAGATAAAGAAAATGTGGTACATTTACACAAGAGAGTACTGCTTACAGTAAAAAAAAAAAAAAAACAAAGAAATTTGCATGCAAATGGATAAAACTAGAAAAAAACATCCTGAGTGAGGTAACCCAGACCCAGATAGACAAACATGGTATAAACTCTCTCAAAAAAGATGTTAAAACAAAGTATAACCAGCCTATAGTCCACAATCCCATAGAAGCTAGGTAACAAGGATTACCCTAAGGTAGACATACATGGATCCCCCTAGAAAGGTCAAACAAACAAGATCTCCTGAAAAGACTGGGAGTAATGTGTGGGAGAATGGAGAGTGGAAGGGGAGTGGGAGGGGAACAGAGGAGGAAAGAGAAGGACAAAAAGAAATGGGATGCTCAAGAAGGGGGAAGGACAGAAAAGGAGAGCTAGGAAAGGGGCTTATGAGAAACATGGCACTAGGAAAATGCCCAGGAATCCACAAGGATGACCTGAGCTAAGACTCTAAGCAACAGTGGAGAGAATGTGGAAACTATCCTTCCCCTGTAATCAGATTGATGACTACCTTAGTTATCATCATAGAACCTTTATTCAGCAACTGATGGAATTAGATACAGATATCTACAACATAACACTGGCCCAAGCTTCTGGAGATAAGTCCAACAGAGGAAGGAGTGATAATATAAGAGAAACAGTCAAGATCTTGATGGTAATACCCACAATAACAGCTGAACTGTGCTAGTGAAAGTTCACTGACTGTACTGATAGCAGTACATAGGAACATGCAGAGGACCAAACTATGCCCATTGATTTTGGGGGGCAGTTGTGAGGTTTGGGCATGCTGAGAGGCCACTGGCAGCAAAACCAGGATTTATCCCTAGTGCTTGAACAGGCATCTTGAAGCACATTCTCTTTGGAGGGATGCCTTGCTCTGCCTAGATATAGGTGGCAGAGCCTTGGTTTTGCCTAGAAGTGATAGACTTTGTTGATTCACCATGGGAAGCCTTACCTTTTCTGAGGAGTGGATGGAGGGTTGAGGGGAGGGGTTGGGACGGAGGAGGAGTGGGAATAGGAATTGGGCTAACTATACAATACAAGAAAAGACTGTACTAAAAATCTCAATAAAAACGAAAGAAAGAAATTAAAATAAATAAATAAACATTTCTACTTGTAGAGGGTGAGTGAGAAGAAACCATTATTCATTACCTGTTGGAGCCTATATTTGTTCTATTGCTATAGAAATCCACACTGTAATTGAAACCTGATGTTTTGTAGATACTACTGAAATTATCTTGCTCAGTAAGTTATAGAAAAGCAATGTGTAAGTAGATTAGACAAGGTTTCTATAGCGACAGAATTGATACAATATGTATATATTTAAAGGTACTTGTTTGGTTGACTTACAGGATCTGATCTTGATACAACAATGGCTGTCTCCATACTAGAAAATCTGAGAGGACATTAACTGCTCAGTCCAAGAAATTGAACACCTTAAAATTTCTGATTTGATGTTGAAGACCTGAAGAATTCACTGTTCTTTTTAAATTAATTAATTAAATTAATTAACTAATTATTTAATTCTTTTATAAACCAATCGAAGTTCCCATTTCCTCCTTTCCTCCCACTTTCACACCTCCCTCCCACCCCACCCCAATCTGCTTCTCAGAGAAGGTACGGCCTCCCCTGGGAAATCAACTAACTCTGCCCTATCACCTCCTGGAGGCAGGGCCAAGGCCCTTCCCCCACCCCGTGCCTATGCTGAACAAGATACCTTCCCACAGAGAATGGGCTCCATAAAGTCAGTTCATGTAGTAGGGTTAGAACCTAGTCCCACTGCCAGAGATTCCACATAATATCCAAGCCCCACCACTGTCACCTGCCTTCAGGGACTCTAGTTCTGTCCTATGCAGGTTCCCTCGTTGTCATTTTGGAGTCAGCTCCCTCAAGTTCAAGTCAGCTGATTCTATGGGGTTCCCCATCATGGTCATTACCCCTTTGCTCGTACTGTCACTCCTCCTTCTCTTCAATTGTACTCCGAGATCTTGGCCCAGTGGTTAGTTGTCGATCTCTGGATCTGCTTCCTTCCTGTTCTGGTTGAGGGTTCTATGATGACAATAAGGTAGTCCTTACTCTTATTACATGGGAAGACCAGCTAAGGCACCCTCTCCACTATTGCTTAGGTAGGCCAATAGGCTAAGTTTTGATATCAGTGAAGGGTAATAAAAGCAGGAGCCAAGGCAAGAGAAGAGATAAATTGCTGACAATGATAGATGAATTTGCCAGTGAAAAATAAGTCCAAATAGGCAAAATTCAAAGCATTTTCTTTGAACTTCTTATATTTGAATAGTTACTTAACATTCCTGTCCCCATTAGATTAGGCTTTCCAACTTCAGTTAACTTAATTAAAAAAATTTCTCAGAAGTATGTTCAGAGTCTTGCCTCTGAAAATATTTACTTCTAATCAACTTGACAACCAAGATTAACTATAAATACTTTTTTTTGAAATTTGTTTCACTTAAAATTATTTTGGTATCTAAATCATTACATTTTGAAAAATCATTGTTTAATTTCTTTAATCTGCCTAAATTATTTTTATTAACCTTGATGATTTCTCATATCCTGATTTTTTACTGTGTCTCTTCTTTATATAGGCATTATTGCTATGAAAATCAAACATTTTCACTTCATGTGGCGCGGCCCTTGATGTTTTTCTAGCATTCTCCATAGTTTTCTATATTCCCCCTACTTTGTGATTTATTTTCCTACTTATACAGTATTTTTTCATATCCAACATGGTCTATGATATTTTCATGAGTCATTTCAAATATTATTAAGTACAGATAATTTTATTGCTTTTTATACAAATTGTAGCAGAATGAATATCATGATCAAAAATTACCTTAAATTCTTCAGTCTCATAATTTTTTATTTATCTGTTTGTTTCAAAATTTACTCTTTTTTTTTAATTCAAAATTGTCAATGACAAATATGTAATTGAATCAAAGGAGAAAATATATTAAGTATTTGGGTTTTTTCTTTCCTTAATTGAAAAACACAAAATACACTATATCTTCTAACAAAAAGAACATGAATCATTGTGCCAACCATTCAGGTTTTGTTATAAAACATTTTTGTATGTTGGAAAATAATGAAAAGAAGCTCAGAGAGATACCACCTCCTTCAGTATTTCTGTTGTTAAGTACATCTCACCTCCCTCAATGCTTGAATGTACTACAAACTATGAAATTAAATATATCTTCTTGGTCGACAGCCATCATAATTGAGCATAAAATTGCAAAAGCTCAGAACTGTTTCTCTAACATAGCATATCTATTATAGAACACCAATTAAAGAAAAACAATGTGTGTTTAAAGAAATTATATATTCATCAATGAATTTTGGGAAAGTTACATTTAAGAGAGGTATGATTAGCCAAAATTACATGATAAGTGGTGACCTCTTTCTTTTGAGATTCCATTCTGCTTGCTGATATTGAGAATACGATTACCCATGAAGCATTGCACCATCTTTACCATAAATAATTGGTGCTTATTTGGCCAGCTATAACACATTCCCCTTAGTAATTTTCATCCATCTAACGAAAATGAATAATAAAGTGTGTTCTCTGTTCTAATTTAAATCCTACATATCTCCACCCACCCAGCTTCTGTTCCACAATCAAAAAATTAAAACTACATACACTCTTACATTTTATAGTATATTTTATTTAGAATTATATGCCATGATGTTAATATATTTTATTATTCCTTGTTCATATGCATCATGTCAAAATTAGCCATCTCTTTCTAAAACCGATTAGAATACCACTTTTCCTTTGTAAATTAATTCAGTATCACTCCAAATAGTGTTGGTCCATTGAGTAAATATTATTTAACCTTTATTCATTTTGAGTTTATTCTTTTTAAAAATACATCAGTATTCCAAAAGAAAATAGTGCTCCTCTTCCAAGAAGTTTGGACATATAATTAATGTACTCATATAAGAGAAGATATCTGAGTAATTTATGTGTACATGAAATAGACAATTCTCACTAGTTTAAAGCCTCCAGCCACCCTTTAAGATCAATTTGAGAGAGAAACACAAGAAATAAGTAGTTTTTACAGATGAGTGTAATGTCAGGAAAGTAATTGACATACATTCTTTAAAAACAATTCAGAGACAGTTGAAAGCTCTCAAAACCAGAATCTATTTTAAAAATATATTGTGGCAACATCATCAGAAACTGGAAATTTTCTGTTCATAGGATTATACATCTCCAAATGAGTACAATGTAGAAAAGAAATACAGATGCCTAGGTCATTATTGCTTATTTTCTTCTTATAGAAACTGTCCTGTTCTATTATTTATTTTCATCAACATGCATTATCAGACTCAGTAGATATATAATTATTATGAGGAAGTATCAAAGGTGGGGGAGGTGTCTGAAGTGATTTGATAATGCCATTGTTGAAGAAAAAGCAAGAAGTGAACACATTTATAGGGATCACGTAGAAAAGATACTATTATTCGCTAAACTGATTGATCTAGAATCTTACTAAAACTGTTTCCTGGAAGGATAAGTAGGAAAGTCTAAAATTGGATCTTTCCAAACACAAGAATATGATTAGGGTTTTGGACAAAATACAAAAGTTCTGTTCAAAAAAATTACCCAAATATCTGGATAAAAACAAAAACATTGTATAATTAAAGTTCAAATGTCTAAAGCCACTTCGTTGTGTCTATGTAGGATACTAAAGGCATTAATTTGACTATCCATTGTACTTAGAAGACACATCTGTCTATCTTAAACAGATTGTATGTTGTCCAAAGATTACCTGCATCTGAGAGAATAAATAGGTGAGTGAAACAACACTACTAGCTTGTCTCTGCTGACAGAACTCAGGATAATTGTGTAATCATAGACTAAAAATATATTTATTATCCTGGTTTTGATAGCTGGCCTATATCCAAAAATTAAATTCCAAAAAATAAATCAATGTATTTAAAAATCCTCCAATTAGCAAATGATTTAATTATTTATCAAGTTAAAAAGAGTGACCATTTTGTAATGAAAGTTTTGATCAGAAAAACATGTAGGTGGTAAACAGAAAAAAAGCACTGTAATAGTAACCAAGCATTTTGGTTACTATTTCAAGCATTTTGAGTGTTGAGCAAAAGAAAATTAACATTATAATAAAAAGAAAAACTAGGCAATAGTCAGACACATATGTATGAATCCTTTAGATGGAAAATCTCTGAATGTTTCTTCAGGTTAGGGAGATTGAGAATATTATAAAGTGAAAATGACATTGAATAAGTACATTTTTATTGCCCTCGTGGGAGTGAAACAAAAATGTCTCATATTTTAATAAGCTTAAGGATCATTTAAAGAATCTTCATGATTCATTTGCATTTAATTTTTCTGTCACAAAACTCTTATAATAGTTCTCCTAAAAGAACAGAGAGAAATGATAATGATGTTACCAACATATAAATATAGAGACTGGGAAAATCATTTTAAAAAACTAATCCAAGCAGAGATTTTTCAACAGTAAATGTTAGTTAGATGGGATGTACACACACACACACACACACACACGGGGAGACAGAGACAGACAAGAAGAGAAAATAATTTTGTTTTGTGGCAATCCCAATTATGTTGCTTAACTAAAGTAAAATTCCATCATCAACTTTCTTTTTTCTCTTTTTTTTTAATTGTTAAAAGAAGAATTTACATTTACTCCCCTTGTCCCAGGCCCTCCCGCTCCCCCACTACCCCACCGCCCTCCCCCTGCTTCCTTGAGATGGGGCAGGATACTCTGCCCTGTGGAAAGCCCAATGCTCTCCCCCTCCCTCTCGGTCTAAGAAGGTGTGCATCCATATAGAATAGGTTCCCAAAAGGCCAATATATGCAGAAGAGATAGGTCCCTGTGCCAATATCCTTGGCTTATCAGTCAATCCCCATTGGCAGCCACATTCAGAGAATCCGGTTTGGTCAAATTACTTGTAAAGTAATTTGCAGATTCTGATAAATAGACATACTGTAAAATCTTTATGTTTTAAAGTTCAGAAGTAAGAAGACTGTTTCTTTGGCTTAGTGAGTAGACAAGAAATACTGTTTACTACTTTTCTTCTTGTGAATTATTATTATTATAGCAAAGACATTGACTCATTTTTCATTAATGTCAATGGCTTCTGTCAAATGTTATGCTTAAGGCTTTGTTTCAGTATATTTATGTACAAGAAGACCAAGAGTCTTGTATGTGAACTATCCTGACTTCAAAGTTGTTTGACAGAGGCTTCTTAAGAACCTCAATAGTTCTTCCAGATTGGACGACCCTAGCAATAGACCATGTCTTTTTAGCCTCCTATCCCTCTACTATTTTAGGACAACAAATTGTATGTTGTCTCATGACTACTTTTGAAAATGGCTGATGAAGCACAATTAATAAAATCTTAGAGACCAATACTGGGTTCAACCTGAAGACCAGAAAGGAAAGGCATTCAGACACTGGCTTTTACCTTGATCTCAGTCAAAAAATGGTGATCCTGCCTCCAGTAAATCTTAGAATGAGACTGAGCTTGAGAGCTGTCTCCTTCTGTTTTATAATCCTTTCTAGTTCTGGGAATTACTGCCTGGTTTCTAAGACAGTCTAGCTACTGAGATTAAAGGTATGTGTCATTGCTGCCTGGTCTCTAAGGCTGGCCAGTGTATTTGTTTTACTTTTCTGATCCGCAGGCAAGCTTTATTTATTAAAATGCAAATGAAATGCCACTATAGGCTGATTCTCTTTTTCCTTCCCATTTGGGTGTTAACTAAATAAATACTTACAGTTGGTCTTAGACCATGAACCATAAGTCTCATTAAATCCTAATTTAAACAGTGAATTTTATGATCTGTATATTGTAGCTCAGTAAGCAGTTATTAAGTACATATAGAGTAGACTGACATATTAAATATTAACATCCTGGTTGGATGTAAATAATTCACTATATTAAGTAACATAAAGGTCATTTGTTTTTCTCTGATATTTAAAAATTAATTTGAAGCATGTATGTTTGTGTGTGTTTTTAATTTTGTGTTCTTAAGTCATAACTAGTAAGGAAATGTTGAAGAGGTGAAAAGATCTTGGGGGTAGAAAATTGAGAGTTTATTAGAGAACTTGTAGTAGGGATTTAAAAGAACTTACTAGTACAAAGTGGGAAAGACAATGAGGTGCAGGATGTGGAGTTAGGGAGAAATTAGAGAGGGAGGGAAATGAATGAATAAAATGATGTAAAATTGTTGCAGAATATTTGTTTAACTTTATAAAGATATATTTCATTTGTTTAATTATGTAAAGATGTGGTGCTGTTTCACCTTGCCTGCCTAAGGCATTGATTGGTGTAATAAAAAGCTGAACTGCCAATAGCAAGGGAGTTCCAAGCTGAAAGGGCAAGATGAAGAAATAAGACTTCGGGAAGAAAGAAAATTAGATGCCAGCGAGATGCCAGGTACCAGCAAGACGGATACAGAGAAACCAGCATAGTACAACATACAGAATGAAAGAAAGGTAAAAGGCTCTAAAGCCAAGCATAGATGTTTGGTACCAGGTTAAATTAAGTTAAAAGAGATTGTGGGACAAGCTTAAGCTATGGCCTAGAAATCATAATTAATAACTCTCCAGGTCTTTACTTGTTGGCCCTCAGAAAAAGCCAGCTGAAAATTGCCCTCAACATGAGAACCAAATTTTCACATAGGTCCTGAGAAAGGTTAAAAAAAATGGATAGGGCTTCTTTAAGAGGCTCTGCTGTGTGACAGAACACTTGAGCAGCTGGCATGATAAATAGAAACAGCAAGCTAAGTGAAAATGACTGCAGGCACCAACTTTCTAGAACGGATAGTTAAATGCAGCTTTGGGTTAAACACAGGTCCCAATTAAATGCCTCTCTTGACCAAGCTTGTGGGCTTCAGGCTTGACTCTCACAGATCTGAAGAAGGAGCAAAGACAACCACCAGAGCCTCATGGCAGAGATGCTAGCTGCCACTTAGGAGTTTAACATTTGACTCACGTGGTCACAGAATGCTACAGATTCAGAGGAAAAGAGTTCCAGAACTAAAAAAAAATAAATAAAAACATAAAAACATTAAAACAGGTTACAGTGTGTGTAGCTGCTTAAGAAAGAAAAGAAATTAGATATAGACAGTCACAGGAAAAAAGCAAGTAATTTAAAAATAATTAAGTAAAGTCCTTAAAGAAATAGTAAAATAATATAAAAAGAATAAACCATGCAAAGATTTTTATTAAAAGGGAGATTCTTTATCTTGTATGGTGTTTTGTTGACTTTGGATTTTTGGAATGCATTTGAGTGAAAGTCAGATCCTGAGATATGCTGAGATTTGTGGAATTGTGGCACGGGGACATATCTCTTCTTCATGTATTGGCTTTTTGGGAACCTAGTCTATATGGATGAACACCTTCTTAGGCCGGGATGGAGCGGGGAGGGCCTTGGGCTTCCCACAGTGCAGGGGGAGGGAGAAAGGGTGGTGAGGGAGCAGGAGGGCCTGGGACAAGGGGAGAAAGTATAATTTTAAATTTTATTAAAAATAAAAAAAAATAAAAAATAAAACAAAGAAACTGCTAAAAACTAAACCAGGCTAGATACTTTAGGGACATCAAAACTGTAAAATGGAATTCAGAAAATGCATGGCATTAGGGGAGAGATTGTTTATGATTTTGTTTTCACAGGAAATAAATAACTGTGGATTCTTTCAAAATTAATAAAGAACAGGTTTTATTGAAGAAGAGCCCCTGAAAATCTTGACTGCAGACATAAAGAAAAAAAACTAAACACATTACAAGACAAGTGAAATACATGCTGGTTTCTTAATATTGGGACAGCTCTGAGACTGCATGAGAGAATGTAAATCTTGTTGGCTACAGAGTCCTCATGACCTATTATTATATGTCATCCTTTCATAAAACATAGATAGAAATTTGGTAATACAGTCTGAACTTATGAAATTGACGGGTACCTTTTCTCCACTCAAACAAAGTTAAAAAAACATCATCTTTGGCTGGATTGTGGCCAATGCAGAGTCCATAATTGTGTTCATCCTGATATGTATGTTACCTTTGAATGTATGTTCATTTTCAGAGCACGAGGATGTGGAGACCAATGATCATGGGTGGCCCAGGTGACCCAGTCTTTCAGAGTGCCTCTCTTACAGTTTCCTCAAAGTTATATGCTTAGAACAACTTCGTAACTGTTAGCTTAGATGGCCCAGCCTCACAGATTTTTCTAGCCAGGACTTCAGAAATGATTTACATTTTCCAATTACACAGAATCTGAACAAGAAATGTTATAACTATTTTTCTTATGACTTGATAATTATCTCTATTTTCTCAGAGTACCCCAGAGAAAGTAGTCATTCACAGAGAACAGGAAGCATGCTAGAGACCCATACTCCATAGGATGGGTGAATTATGGTCATTAGGTGGTGTATGGATGATTGTTATCGTTTAGTGGAGACATATGAATATAGGATAAAAGAACAACTATTCAACTCCAATATTTTACATTTTTATGGACTTTTGCATACTGATACAAATTTAAGGTTGTAATTTTAAAACATATATGTCTCTACTCTTGTTTTACATATTGTAACTATGCAAATCATTTAAAAATGTTCTACAAAGTTCTAGACTTTGAAAGCTATTAATACAACGTGTTTAGGATAATTAAAAATGAAGGTTAGTAGTTATTTATTTGTAACAAATAACATGTAGTCATACTAGGCATATTTTCTTTTCTTTTTTTTACATAGTTTTTTCTTCTTTTTTATTACAAGAAAAATTTACATTTACTCCCATTGTTCCCGGCTCTCCTGCTCCCCCCTTACCCCACTGCCCTCCCCCTGCTTCCTTAAGATGGGGCAGGATACCCTGCCCTATGGGAAGCCCAAGGCCCTCCCCCCTCCATCTCGG
>JAQHUG010000359.1:888917-924817 GCA_028555095.1 Dicrostonyx torquatus
TGTGGAATATATACACATTAGAATATTACTCAGCGGGAAAAAAAATGACAGCTTGAATTTTGCATGCAAAAGAATGGAAATAGAAAACTCCATCCTTAGCGAGATATCCCAAACCAAAAAAGATGAGTATGATATGTACTCACTCATTAGTGGACCTTAGCCATTAACAAAGGACATACTAGGTATATTTTCAAGTTTATGCAGATATATTTTATATAGACTGTGACCTCCAAATGTTTCAGAGACCATATGTATGGCATTCAAGATTTTTCAATAGCCTAAGTCTTTCCTTATCTGCTCCTGGCAGCACCAATCTATTTCATAAAAGGATGATAGGCATCAAAGTACTTCCACAGGAAGCTTGCTTTCTTTTTGTAAATCTAGCCATTTGGTCAAAACAAGTTCTTGTCTTGACTGCTTAGGGTATACTTTACAAACTGGAAAAGCAATATACAAAGGAAAAAGACTGTTGAAATTTTCAAAGACAAGGTGGGGCAGTTCTTAAAAATTTTGCTTCATAGAAATGTTATCAGATCTTCTAGGCCTATAGACAGAAGATAGATATCCCAGTCCTGCAGAGGAAACTTGGGTGACTTTTCAGGCAGTCACATGCTTCTCTCATTTCTATAGTTCTGGAAGTTGCTTTCTCCGTACTTCCTGTTTACTCAGGTAATACTATATTATTATTAGATCTCTGATGGAATTGAAGATGAAATAATTATAGTTATAATTTTTCTTGTTATCAAATTCAGAAAAGAAACTTGTAAAATGTAAAGTTTGTAAGGCTGAGAATATATAATTTAAATTGTTTATGTAAGAAATTTTTTGAGGTCTTAACATTTATTTTTGGGTTTGTAATATAAATTAGGATAAAAGGCAAATTAGGTACACAGCTTTGGATTCATGAAGATAGGATAGATAATGGAGAATTTGCCAAATGCAATGGATTGGATATTGTAAATGTGATTCTAACTTGGTAATTGTTCTTATTGTATACAGTCTTCCTATGTTAAAACCATAACCTTGTTGTTGTATTTAGACAAAATGGGAAATATTCCAAAATTTTGTTTATCTATGCATAGATGTGTTGCATTTATTTTATGTTGCAGAATATTTGTTTAACTATTCAAAGATGTGTTGCATTTGTTTAACTATGTAAAGACATGTTGCTATTTTACAAAGAAAGAGGAACTTAGGCTCTGGGAAGAAATAAAAGGAGACAACAGGGAGACACCAGGGACCAGACAGGCAAAGAGGAAGCAGGAAAGTACAATATACAGAATGAAAGAAACGTAAAAAGCTCCAAGGCAAAACGGAAATTAATACATACAGGTTAAATTAAGTTAAAAGCGCTAGCTCCAAAGCTACAGAGAAACCCTGTCTCGAAAAACCAAAAAAAAAAAAAAAAAAAAAAAGCTAGTGGGACAAGCCTAAGCTAAGATAAAGCATTCATAATCAATAATGTTTCTGTGTCTTTATTTGGGTGCTGGTTAACAGGCCAAGAAAATTTCAACTATATAAAATTACAAATTTGAAACTGCAATGATATGATAGCTTGAATGCAGTTGGCCCCATAATCTCATACAGGCTGGCCCAATTAGAAGGTGTGGCTTTGCTGGAATAGGCATGGCCTTGTTGGAGGAAGTGTGTTACAGTTGGGGTTAACTAAACTTTCCTGTGCTCAGGATACCACTCAAAGTATCTATAGAATTCCTAATGCTGGCGAGATGTAGGACTCTCAGCTATTTCTCCAATACTGTGCCTTTATCCACCAAACTCCCTGAAATAATGATAATGAACTAAAACTCTGAAACTGTGAGTCACCCCAATTAAATATCATAATTTATAAGAGATGCCATGGTCATGATATCTCTTCACAATAATAAAAGCCCTAATTAATACACTTGATAAAACTCAGTTTATTGTTTTCAATTTTAAAAGTTAATTCTTGAAGATTGAGAGAAGGCTCAGCAGTTAAGATCACCACCTGTTCTTTCAGAGAAACCAGGTTTGATTTCCAGCATTCACACAGCAACTCACAGTGATCTCTAACTCTAGTTCCAGGGGATCTGACACACTTTTCTAGCCTCTGAAGGCCCTGCACACAAAAGGTACATACACATACCTTCAGTCAAACATATAAATACACAAAATAATCTTTTTAAAAAGTCATATCTTAAGTCAACAGCATTTATAGCTGTATTCTATGTATTTATCCTTAAACCCAAGGATACATGTAGCCTTCTCTAAAGAAGCTTCTTCCTTTGGTAGCAGATAGAGACCAATATAGAAATCCACTGTCATTCAAAATGTACAAAATAATGACATTTGGAAATCATCCCCAATTGGTATGTCTACAATGCAACTCCTACAACTAAAGCACTTGGAATGTTGTAGAAATGGTGCAGAAAGATTTTAGGAATCAATATGTTTCAATACACATGATCTTCATACTGGCTATACTAGTTGATCTGCCAACATGGATGTGGGAAATTCCACAATTCCACATTTTTAGATCAAGAGCTATAGACAATTAGTGGGTACTGAGAGAGGAAGCATCAGCTTTCTCCAGGGACAATATACATATGAGCAACACTAAACAGATTCAATACATTTCATCCACTAAAAATAAGTTTCTTTGGTGAAAGGTAAGAGCTATAGTTGTCTGTGGGTTTAAGGATAATTACCTAGAATAAACTTAAAAACTATATCAACTTAATAATTATCTTGAAAAGTTTTTATTTTATGTGAATATTTTGCTTGTGTGTATGTACATGTGTTTGTGTATAACCATAATATTTAAGAGGTAATGAATTTGAAAGATGCTAGGGGATGTGTAGAATGAATTGTAGGGAGGAAAAGTCAAAATAGAAATCCAGTTTAAATTTAAATTAACAATATTCATGTTTGAAAATCTCAAAAGTTAATTTAAATAGTGAATGTATTTATGTTTTTAAATGAAGTAACAATTTCTGAAAAGCTATTGGTTATCTCAGCAAAGACTAAGCAAATTATCACTTAATTTTTAACAATAATTTTATCATTTGTTTCAGAATATCATACATTCTAAACATATTCACTTTACTCTTCACAACCATCCCATATCTTCCCACTCATCTTTGAGGTTCCTTCCTCTTTTATTTCCTTAATTGAGTCTAGCTTGTGTTGCCCAGCTGATCTTGGAAGTGGGGCCTACTGTAGTGTTTGATTAGCCTACCAAGTGTCATATCATTAAAGAAAACTGACTCTCCCTCCACAGACAGCTATAAAATTTCAATAGCTTCTCAGCTAGTGGTGGAATTTTCTGGCACCTTCCTTTCTTGTTGAGATATTTTTTTCTGGCTGAAACTTGTGAAGACCTTGTATGTGCTGTTGTAATCTATCTGCGTTCCTAAATACATCTGTTCTTCTGTGTCTCAGAAAGTGTTTTCTCAGTGATGACCACCTCTGCCTCTTAAAATCTTTCTGTGCCCTTTTTCATGAAAATTTCTGAATTTGGGGTAGGAGTGTTTTACATATGTCCCATCAAGGGCTAAACACTTCATGATCTCATTCTTTGTGGTTAAACCCATTAAGGGTTTCTGTGTTAATTGCTGTCTACTTCAATAGGAAGATATTATGATAAGGGTGCAAAGATGTTCTTATCTGTGAATATATCAATACACCATTAGGAATAATTTTAATACTTTGTGCATTTATCAGAAAAAAATGGTATTGGGATATCTCTTAGGGAGGATGACTTTTCTAGCCTTTCCCCATCTACTATGGGATACTGATGCACTCATTATTGTACAGGTAATGTACAGGTGTCCTCTGAAGCACTATAAATTCATGGGTTCAACAACAGTGTCATGTCTAAGAAACAGCATCTCAGCATACTTTTTCCAGTATTCAGCTATTACTTTCTTTTTGTTCTGTTTGAGCATTTTGGACAGTGGTACTATACAAATGTCCCATTGAGGACTGAGCAAAAGACACTTGCTCATAACATACTTATGAGTTTACAAATATCTGCACTAGTCATTATCTGGTACAGCTTTGATAAATGCTGAAAGCAACGTGGATCAATGGGCATAAATATAAATGCATAGAGGATAAACACCATGCCCATATAATAAAACAGCAGCAGTAGGTTCCACCCTAAGGCCTATATAACCTCTCTAGCCATGATTTTCAATGATATTTGCAATGCTAGGAAACAGTTATTCCTATGGAGTGGCCCTAAGATCAATAAGAAAGCAACTTGTTGTTCCCATAACAGCCACACCAATATTGTACTACTTGGCACATATTGATCAGCAGATTATCATTTTAATTTGTAGCATTCACAGCTCGGTAAGACTGCTGGTGATTTCCTCCCAGTAGTTATTTTTATAGTGCCTTTCTGCCCTTTGAACAATGGATAGCAGGAAAGAAGTTTCAAATCAGTTATAACCTGATTTCCCTATAACCTACAAAGTGTATTGTGTATTCAACAATACGGTTATTAATTAATTATGTTGGGCAACCAATAAAAATGGCAACATGTATTATTTACAGAGGTTCTCTTGGGCTTTCTTGATCAATTATTTATAATGAGGCATTGGAGCTTTTGTTAAAAATACCATGACTCCTTACATAATTAAACATTTTTAATTGGTTTCCAATCTTTTCTGCATGTATTTTTCATATAATCTTCATTTTAGTTAGGCATTCATTACATCCTCATCTCTTCTACCATTCTATTTCTACCCTTGGTTAAACTTTTGCACCTCTGATATTCTTTCTTGCTACTTCCATACAACTTATATCATAGTATCCCCTTTTCTTACAGAACAACATGTATATTCTTTTTGGCTTTAATAATTACCTTTACTTAAGTATACCAATCCAAATATTCAAAACAAGTTTCCATAATTTAGAGAAGCCGTGTTGTGCTTGCTTTTTGAACTTAAGTTACTTAATTTAGTATATTTCCAGTTCCACCTATTAACCTGCAAAATTCTTAACTTGTTCTTATTTATACGTGAGTAAAATTTCAATTTATATATGTGCCACACTTTCATTATCCTTTTTCCAGTTGACATTTAGGCTGGTTATTTTTCCTAGTTCTTGTAACTATATCAACAATGAACATAGATGAGTAGGTATCTTTGTAGGATATTGAGTCATTTGAATAATTGTCCATGAAAGGTTTAGTCAAATTTCTAGCTGTTTGAGGAATCTTCCCACTTATTGCCATAGAAATGACATTAGTTTATATTCCTAGTAATAGGGAATAAGCATTTCTCCCCTACTTACTCACTAGTATTTGTAGTCATTTGATTTCTTAATGACAGCTACTCTTACTACCATGGTGAGATGACATCTGAAAATAGTTTTAAGTTGTGTTTCCCTGATTGAAAATCATGTTGAAAATTTTAAAAACTGTTTACTGCATACTTAATCATCCTCTTTTTTAAACATTCTGTTCAGATCTATAGTTCACTTTATTCATTTGCTTGTTTTCCGAATGTTTATTTTGTGAGTTAATGTGTATTCTAGATATCAATCATCTGTAGGATGTATAGCAAAAAAGGATTTTTCCCCCAATTCCATTGACTTCTAACTCAAGTGACTATCTTCTTTGCTGTAATTTCATAAAGTCCCATTTGTTGTTTCTGGCATTATTTCCCAAGTGACTTGAGCCTCTTTTTTGACATTTTTCTTCTTCTCTCACATATTATATCCTGACTAAAGTTTTCCCTCCCTCCACTACTCCAAGTCTCTACCCCACCTATCATTTTCCCCAGATTCACAACACTTTGCCTCCCCTCAGTGGGGAAAAGACAGGACACCGACTGAATATGGCATAACAAGCAACAATAAGACAAGGCATATACTCTCATATCAAGGCTAGATGAGGCAAACCAGTAGGAGTAAATAGATCCTAAAGCCAGGCAAAAGAGTCAGAGACTAACACCTTTTTCCACTGTTTGTTAGGTATCCCACAAGAATACTAAGTTTCACAATCATAACATAAATGCAGAAGACTTAGTTCAGACCTGTATAGGCTCCTTGATCTCTTTGAGCCCACTCAAGTAGTAGTCAGTTGATTTTGTGAACCATATTCTTATGGTATCCTTGATAGCACTGGCTCCTCCAGTACTTCCTCCCCTTTCTTTGCAGGATGTCCTGGGATCTCCCTAATATTTGCTGTGAGACACACAACTGCTCACAACAGTTGCTGGATGAAATATCTCTGGTCTCTCTGATGATGACTACGCTAGGTTCGGGACTCAGAACATCCTGCATGAAAGACAAACTGTATGTCAGCAGTTTTGTGCCTGGGTTTGTGTCCCAATCCCTCCACTAGAGGCCTTGCCTATTTATAAAGGAGGGAAAGTTCTGTGTCCTCCATTACTTGGAATTTTCATTAGTGTCACCCTAGTAGGTTCCATGGAGTTTTCATTATATTAGGTTTCCACATACCTACCAAAGGCCCCAAATTTCAGTCATCTCTCCCAGAATTATCTCCCTTCACTTCCCATTTGATACCAAGTCTTTTCATTCCCAGGAGTGCCCAGTCCACTACTGAAATCTCTTCGATTTTTCCTTTCCAAAGAGATCTTGAGTCCCTCCTAAGCCCCCTTTCTTTCTTAGATATTCTGGATCTGTGGATTGTAGAATGATTATACTCTACAGCTAATATCCACTTATAAATCAGTACATACCATGTTTATCCTTTTAAGTCTGGATTACTCAAGATAATTTTTTCTAAATCCATCCATTTGTCAGCAAATTTCATGATGTGAGTTTTATTAAAAGCTGAGTAAAACACAATTATGGAAATATATCTCATTTTTAAAATTCATTCTTTTGTTAAGGGACATCTATTAGTTTTTAGTTTCTGGTCATCATTAATACTGTTTGGAACATATCTGAGCAAGTGTTCTTATGATAAGATGGAGTGTCCTTTGGTTATAGGTGAATCATGAGGTAGATCAATTCCCAATTTTTGGAGAAAGTGCTATACTGATTTCAATAGTGATCATACAAGTTTGTAACCCCATTAGCAATGGTGAAATGTTCTCCTTGCTCCACATCCTCACCAGCACTGAACGGTCATGCATGCTTTAGATCTTAGCCATTATGACAGGTGTACGATGGAATATCAAATTTGCATTGATTCAAACTTCTGTGATGGCTAAGGCTATAGATCATTTCTTTCTGTGTTTCTGGGCCATTTGCGATTCCTCTGCTGAGAATTTTCTATTTATATCTTTACCCCATTTTAATTGGACTATTTAGTTTCTTGATGTCTAGACCCTCCAGCCCTACCTCCTACATCTAGGTTGAGCAAGGTATACATCCTAAGAGAATAGAATCACAAGCAGCCAGTACATGCAGTAGAGACAAATCTCAGTGTCACTATCAGTGGCCCCTCAGTCTGCCCCAATTGTCAACCCCATTCAGAGGGACTAGTTTGTTCCCATTCTCATTCATTTACAGTCCAGATGGAGTTCGTGAGCTACCATTAGCTCAGGCAAACTGTCCCAGTGGATGAACCCCTCATGGGCTTGAATTCCTTGCTCATACTCTCACTCCTTCCACTCCTCAACTGGATCTTGGGATTTAAATCCAGTGCTCTGATGTTGGTCATTGTGGCTATTTCCACTTGTTGTTGTTGTTCTATGGTGATATTTAAGATAGTCATCAGTCTACTACAGGGTAGGGCCAGTTCAGACACCCTCTCCTCTATTGCTTAGGTTCTTAGCTGGGGTCATTCTTGTGGATTCTTGGGAATTTTGCTAGAGCCAGGTTTCTTGCTAACCCCATAATGGCTCCCTCAATCAATATACTTTCCCCATTGCTCTCATGTTTCTCCCTCCTCCATCTTGACTATCCCATTCTCTCAAGTTCTCCTCAATCCCCTCTTCTCCCCTTCCTTCTACCCTCTGCCCCCATGCTCCCAATTTTTTGTCTGTTTCCAATTTCCAGGTGGATTTATATGTTTTTCTTCAGGTTCACCTTATTACTTATCTTCTCTAGGATCATGAACTATAGGCTCGATGTCCTTTGTTTATGATTAATATCCACATATGAGTAAGTACAAACCATATTCGTTTTTGAGGGGTCTGGGTTACCTCACTCAGGATAGTGTTTTCTAATTCCATCCATTTGCATACAAAATTCAAGATGTCATTGTTTTTCCTGCTAAGTAGTTGATATGCCACACTTTCTTTATCCATTCTTCAGTTGAGGGGCATCTAGGTTGTTTCCAGGTTCTGACTATTACAAATAATACTGCTATGAACATAGTTGAACAAATGCTTTTGTGGTATGATTGAGCAACTTTGGGTATATTTCCAAGAGTGGTGTTGCTGGATCCTGAGGTAGGTTGATTCCCAGATTTCTGTGAAACTGCCATACTGATTTTCAAAGTGGTTGCACAAGTTCACATTCCAACCAGCAATGGATGAGTGCTCCCCTTGCTCCACATCCTCTCAAGCATAATCTCTCATTAGTGTTTTTGAGCTTAGAAAACCACTATAAAGGATCAAAACATGTTCATCAGATATGAAATTACTTTAGTAATTCTGTCTAATGTAAAAGGTAACTACTTGAGATTTTTTTAAATAAATTTTTTTCAGTTTATTTTAATTTAAATATTTGAATTTTTCAAGACTTTCATACACTGTATTATGATCATATTTATGTACCCTTTCCTAACTTCTCCAAGGTCCATATGCTTTCTCTACCCACATACCTTGGTGCCCTCTTTTATTTTGTTTTAAAAATCTATTCAGTTCAATCTCTCCTGCCCATACAGAGTTTAAGTGGGAGATTATCCACAGGAGCATGGTTTATCTACCAGGAGCCAAATCTTTAAAGAATGTTAACTTTATAGTAACTATATATTACTAAAATATATTCAACTGTGAGTAGAACTTTTATCCTACCCCTCTTTACTCCATCGAAGGACTTTGCCTGCTTGAGCCTGAGCAGGTCTTATGCATGTTGTCACAGCCCCTGTGAATCATATGTGCAACTAACCTGTTGTGGCTCAAAAATACTGTTTCAATGTAGTTATTTACCCTTTGTGTCTCCTACTCTTTTCTTTTCTTTGTGTATGATGGTCACTAAAGCTTGATGTGTCAAACTTTTCCTTTTTCTTTAAAATGAAACTAAAACCCAAGAAACATACTTTTCAAAGTTTTACCCCCAGAGATCGAAGTGGGAAAAATAATAAAAATGTTTTAAATAGGATTCTGTTTTCCCCATGTTTTTATACAAGTTTTTTAAAAATATATTTTATCATGTTGCCCCTCCCCAAACTCCTCCCAGATAATCCCCATTATTCAACCAACTTTATGATTTTCTCACAAACACACAAGCACAAAATGAAAACAGAAAACTCCTCAAAGTAAAAATCAACACAAACAAAAATAGCATGGTCTTCATAGTATGTTTTTTTCTGCAATTACTTTCTTCTTCTTTTAAAATCCAGCTTGATATTAGAACCACATATTTCATGTGTGTGAATTTTAATTTACTACTATGAGACAGAACTTTATCACATCAACATAAATCATTTTGAAAAAAACAAATCTGGCATGTCTAATTTCAACTACTTCTTTTGTGCTTTGATAGGGATTAAGGAACAAACTTTGCTGGAGAGTAAAAGATACCACATTCATGCCTGTGCTTATATTTAATGTTGGGAAAATTCCACACTTTAAGCCAACTAAATTACTTATCTTTGTATATGGAAACTACAGTCCCAGGCAATTTGTTGACAGCAAACAGACTAAGTGACTAGTCACTACTGAGGAGAGGCCAGACCTTCCTCTGGGACATAATGTGATACGTGAGCATCTGGCAGAGACAAACCAAGTGTCAAAGTCAGATATCAATCATTAGTCAACCTCATTATTTTCCATTTTTAGAAAGAATATTGTTAGCAAGAGGTCAAATACTTGTCTCTGGCTTCTCGCAGTGTCCCCTGCAACCCTCAAATAATGTGTTTTGAACTATGGAAAGACAGCAGGCTTAAGAGGGAGGAAGGGAACATAAGAAAGCAGACACCATCAGTCTGCCTGATCCCTGGGGCCTTGCCTCTGCCTATTCCAAGCTTTCATTTTCTCAAGAAACGCTTTTGTACTTCAGTATCAGACTTTGGATGCAACTGTTAGCAGACATTGTTTCATCCCCAGGAAACATCAGCACTCTAGTCTGACAGGTAATTTCATGTCTACATTGTAATGCCAGTTTCCTCAACAGAAGCTCAAAATGCAGTAGAAATAATCTCTTCAAAGGGCAGCAAACTACATTATTAGAAAGAATATTCTTCTGGTTTCATGACTGTACAATATAAAAACTGTAAATTGCTCCCACAATTGAAGTTAGTATTAAACTTCAAATATCCAATAGATTTGCCCCATTTCAAAGCAGTTTATTAAGGGGTTTCCTGACTTTGACATTTTTAAACCTAATGAGACCCAACAAGCAGTCACTAAGGTTTTAGTGAACTGCTTTTACAGTGCCAATCAGTACAGTTGAATTAACACAGTGAGAAAATAGACCCCCAGAGCTACAAATGCCTTATTTTTAGCTTGTATAACTTTCGAACAGTTCCCTTCTTTTTGTATATCTTAATCATTAAGCTTTTCATAGCAGTGGATTTTGTCAGTAGAATTCTAACCTCCTTAGTTTACTTTCACTGATGAGATTTCACATTAAGAAACCATTCCTATGATGCTGGTGGGATGCCAAGTCGAATGACCTGAGTTAAATACCCAAAGCTGACATACGAGAAAAGAAAATAGACTATTCAAAGTTGTTCTCTGACCTACATATGCACATCTATGCATAGGCACCAATTGTACCATCCATATAATTATAAATGTTTTTAAAGAAAGAAACAGTACCTATATACATGTCCCTAAGCTGCTATGCTTATATTAAGAAAAGTGTTTCTCAATATCATTGGTAATATTGACATTGAAAAACAGATCATCCATTACTGTGTGTTGCTTCATTGAGCTAGAACATGTCCTGGTACCAGCACTTATGGCCTTTATCGTTTCACAACTCTCCAAGTGGAAAAAAGCAAAGTACCCCTTGTCCTTTGAGACACAAATTCTCCTTTGGTTGCAAATTATTGATGCATGGCTGTTAGACATGAGGAAGTTTTCACTTTTTTTCTAAACCAATACCAAAAATAATCTTTTATTTTTGCTACATGGGCGCTACCTTGACAGATTTGAAACTAACTCTGGATTGTGGGTATTTTCTGGAACTTCCTTGTGTTGTTACATAAGGATTTCACGTGTGTGTATGTGTGTGTGTGAGAGAGAGAGAGAAAGAAAGAAAGAAAGAGATCTGATCAGTTTTCTTCTTTCCTGAAACCTTCATTTCCAAGGCCTTTATAAGGGAGCTGCTGGGCCAGTCTCTGACTTTGGCACAGACCAACTAATAAAGCAAGAAAATGCCTTTTGGAGTAGTGAAGTTCAAAGTACAATGTGGATAATTCTCATTTGGGAAACTTGTGAAAAGGCGTGCTGTGGTTCTCAATATATTGAGCAATATCTGTAATACGGTTTTTCTATCTCTTGTGTTAATTTTTCCTGGAATGCATAGTTAGTAGTTGTATCCTAGCATCCTAGGGGTAGAACTGAGCATAAATAACAACTGATATTTTCCCTGCCTTATTACAGTTATTATCATACCTTCATGAAAGGAATATTTTGTCTGATGCATTAGAAATAGTGAATAAGTATATGATTCCATTCTACCCATGGCAGAAAATTCAATGACACACATAATAATGAAACGGTCAATCCGCTGAGAGCTGTATATTAGTATTGTGCAAGAACTCTCTAAAATTTTTTATATATAAACCAATTATATCAGAAATCCTGAAGCTGGTTGTTTAACATATCTATATTCTATAGATGGTGCCAATGAAGAGAAGCATTGAAGAATAATCATTAACTTCTAGGGTATACCTGCTATAGTAGTTTGAATGTAATTGGACCCCATAATGTCATAGATGGTGACATTATTAGGAAGTATGATTTTGTTGCAGTAGGTATGGCCCTGTTGGAGGATGTGTGTCACCATGGGCATGGGCTTTGAAGTTTCATGTTGCCCAGTGTTTCAGGCGAATTTCTTCTGTGTCATGGTTAAGATGCAGTACTCTCACTTCCAGCACTATGTCTGATTGAATACCACCATGCTCCAAATCATGGCAATAATGGACTCCACCTCTGTAACTGTAAAAATGCTGCCTCAGTTGAATTTTTTTTATACAAGAGTTACTGTGGTAATGGTGACACTTCACAGCAATAGCAACCCCAAGACAAAAGTTAGTACCAGGGACTGGGATACTGTTATGATAAGGCTGACCATGTATTCGTTTGGAGGAATTTGGTCTTTGGTACTTTGGATTATAAAATCAGTGATATGCTTTAAACACCACTTAATGGGCCATATTCATAAGATCTTGGAAGACAGAGGTGGTAAGCATTATTTGAGTTGTTGAGGGCTCACTCAAAAGTTTTCAAAAGAGAAGAATTTTAACATGTTGTCTAGAGATTCTTCTTGTTGTCTTTTGGTGAAGTAACTGGTTGCATTTTGCTTTTGTCCAAACATTTTGCCTGTGGATAAAGTGAAGAGTTTTGGATTAATTCAATGGCAAGAGCAAATCTCAAAACAAACTAGTATAAACTCTGTTATGTGGTTTTAGTGGTAACTCTAATGAATATTTAAAACAAAAAAAAGCAACCTGAACAAGGCAAATTACAAAATGTAAGTTCTGAGGAGAAAAGAAAGACCAGGAAGTGGAATGGAGCTAAATCCTGTGTTCAAAGAGATAAATGTACTAAGAAATGGAAAAAAGTGTGTGTAATCCAGGGCAAAATGCCATCCAAATAACTTTCTAATCTGAAGAAGAAGGAAACTAAAGAGAAGCTTAGAGACTGGTAGTGTGGAGCCCACTTTTAGTCCCAGCACTGGGAGAGCAGAGGCTGGCAGATCTTTGAGTTTGAGGTCAGCCTGATACACAGACCAACTTTCAGGGTAGCCAAGCTCAGACAGTGAAAGACAGAAAGTTGTTGAAGATGTAATTGAATTAGAGGGCCATGGTCCAGTCCCAGCAAGCAACAAAACTTGCAAACTTTATCCTTGTGTTTTCTGGTTTTAGTTTTAAGGATAGAAGAAAATAGATATGGAATAAAGCCACTAAGACCAGACATGTCTAAGTGTTCTTCCTGAATGGAGGCCTAGTAGAAATATCATTGCATAAAGCTGTAAATTTGAAGTCTTGATTGTCTTGGAGAACACAAGATGTTAGAGATGCCAGAATTTTGGGATACCTGCTGAAGAGATCTGCCAACTGGGAGTCTAACCAGCCCAAGAGAAAGAATTGTGCTGCAGTCAACAAAGCTGAATGGAGTTGGAGACATGGAGAGCAATTTGACATCAGACATAGAGAAGCATTGTTTAGAGTTTGCCCAGCTGGTTTTTGAACTTACTTTGGTCCAGTTTTTCCTTGATATGCTCCATTTCCTGGTTTTTGGAATGGTAATACATATTCTGTGACATCAAATACTAAAAGTATGTGATCTGCTTTTTGATTTTGCAAGTGATTGCAATGAAGAGAGTTCATGAATCTCAGAAGAGACTTTGAACTTTGGACTTTAAAATATGGCTCAGACAGAGTTGACTTTCCAGAGGAGGCCTTACCCTCTCTGAGGAGCAGATAGGGGTAGGGTAGAGTGAAAGTGGGTGGATTAGAAATAGAAGAGGGAAGGAGAAATGGGATTGATAAATAGAAATAAATAAGCAATAATTTTGAAAATGTTGAGATTGTTATCAACTATGGGGCCCTTCTACGTTGAGCTAAATGAGATTTGCATTACAATATCATTACAAGGTTATGAAGGACAGAGAATTGAATATAACACTTTTAATGTAATTGGGCCCCCCATTATGTAATAAGGAGTGGTAATTTTAGAAGGTGGGACTTTGCTGCATTGATATGGCCTTGTTGGAGGAAGTGTGTTGGAGGAAGTTGGAGGAAGTTTATCATGGTAGGGGTGGGCTTGGAGGTTTCAGATGCTCGGGATATTTCCCAGTGTATTAGTCTACTTCCTTCTGCCTTATTGTCAAAATGTAGCACTCTCAATTCCAGCACCATGTTTGCTTGCACTCTGCCATGTTCCAAATCATGAGAATAGACCGAAACTCTAAATCTCCAACCAAGCCATGCCAATTCAATGTTTTCTTTATAAGAGTTACCATGGTAGTCCATTGCCCCCTCATGACCACTCGATCCAGCAAGCTATATAAGTCTCACCTCACACCCATACCCTCCTATCCCCCTCAACTTCAGTAGAACTCTGAAACACAGCTTGCTACCACACAGAGAAAACCAAGCCACTTGGTGGGACACCCCATTCTCTAGGCTCTCCATACTGGGGGAAAACCCTAGGTCCCTACCCCACCTGCATCAGCTTTTAAAGCCAGCTAGAAGGAGAGTTTCCTGCAGGTAAGCTGCTCCATTAAACCCATCCCAACCATGGGACACTGCCAGCTACAAGTTTGCCCCCACCCCCAAACCCTCTTATCCTTCTGAAACCTCAGTAGAACTCTGAAATACAGCCTGTTACTACACAGAGAGGACCAAGAGGTGAGTGAACAGCCACCTGGTGGGGCACCCTACTCTATAGGCCCTCCATAAATGGGCACAACTCTGGGACCTTCTTCCACCTGCCCCAGCTTCTCTAGTCAGCCATAAGAATAGTTTTCTGCATTTAGACTGATCCATTACCTCTATCCTGACCATGGGACCCTGCAAGCACAAGTTCCACCCTGCCCACAAACCCTCCTATACCCCTGAAACCTCAGTGGAACTCTAAAACAAAGACCAAGAGGTGAGTGGCCAGCCACCTGGTGAGACACCACAATTACTAGGCCCTTCATACTGGGGCGAAACCCTGGGCCCCTCCCCCACCTGCCTTGGCTTCTCTAGACAGCCAGCATGAGAGTTTCTTGAGGTAGGCTACTCCATTTCCCCCATCCCAACCATCAGACTCTGCAAGCTACAAGTCCCCCAATACTCCTATTCTCCTGCAATCTCGGTGGAACCCTGAAACACAGCCCGCTACTACACAGAGGGAACCAAGAGGTAGGCTGCTCCAAAACCCCTGAGACACAGACAGTAACAATACAGACCAGACTAAGAACAGTTCCAAAAACGCAGGCAGCCACTACAAGGATTGGACCAAGATGCAAAGACACTTCCAGCGTCAATTGAAGAAAGAGATAGGTAGGCACCAATACAAGAATTTATCCAACAACCTAAAAAGAAACGTGGTATAAACAGAACCCAGTTGTCATACAACAGGAAGACTTGATCATTTTAACTGAGAAGAAGCAGAAGAAAATGATTTAAACATAACATTATGAAGAAGATGGAGACCTTTAAAGAAGAAATGAAAAATACAAAAAAAGAAATAGAGAAAAAAAGCAAAAAAAAAAAAATTGAAAAAAATCTCTCAAAGAAATCCAAGAAAAAACAATCAAACATGTGAAACATATAGTTCAACACTTATGGTCTGAAATAGAGGCAATAAAGAAAATACAAATAGAGGGAATTTTGGATGTGGAAAATCCGGGTAAACAAATAGAAACCACAGAGGTAAGCATAATCAACAGAATACAAGAGATGAAAGAGAGAATCTGAAAGATTGAAGATACTATAGAGGAAACAGAGTCATTGGTCAAAGAAAACGTTAAATCCAACAAATTCTTAACAAAAAACATCCAGAAAATCTAGGACACCATGAATACACCAAATCTAAGAATAATAGGGACAGAATAAGGAGAAGAAATTCAGCTCAAAGAAACAGAAAAATATATTCAACAAAATCATAGAAGAAAAATTTTCTAACCTAACGAAGGATATGCAAATGAAGGTACAAAAATTCACAAAACAACAAATAGATTAAATCAGAAAAGTCCCCCACCATATAATTAAACACAAAACATACAGAAAAAATAAAGTATATTAAGAGCCCAAAAGGAAAAGGGTCAAATAAAATATAAAGGTAGGCCTATCAGAATTACACCTGACTTCTCAATGAAAACCATGAAAGCTAGAAGGTCTTGGGCAGATTTGCTACAGACAATAAGAGACCACAGTTGTAAGCCCATACTACTATACCCAGCAAATCTTTCCGTCTCCATCAAGGGAGAAAACAATATAGTCCATGAAAAAAGCAGATTTAAATAATACCTATCCAGAAATCCAGTCCTATAGAAAGTACTAGAAGAAAAACCCAACAAAGGAAGTTAAGCACACCCACAAAAATACAAGCAACAGATATCCGCACACCAACACAACCCAAAGAAGGGAAACACACACAGTACCACTGGAAAAAAAAACACAGAAATTAACAATCACTAGTCTTTAATATCTCAATATCATTGGACTGAAAATCACCTATAAAAAGACACAGATTAAGAGTACGGATAGGAAAGTTGGATTCAGTATTCTTCTTTATACAAGAAATACCCCTCAACCTTAAGTACAAGCATGACCTCAGAATAAAGGACTATGAAAAGATTTTTCTAATCAAATGGACTTAAGAAACAAGTGGGTGTGGCTATCCTAATATCTAACAAAATAGACTTGAAACTAAAATCAGTCAAAAGAGATGGAGAAGAGCACTTTATACTCATAACAGGAATAATGAAGAAAGATGAAATCTCAATCCTGAACCAATATGCCCCAAATACAAGATCACCCACATATATAAAAGAAGCATTACTAAAGCTTAAATCACACATCAAATCCTGTACATTAATAGTAGGAGACTTCAACAACCCACTCTTCACCAATGGACAGATCAGCCAGACAGGAAACTAAAAAAGAAATAATAGAACTAATAGATATTATCACTCAAATGGAACTAACAGACATCTATAGAACGTTCCACTCAAACACAAAAGAATATACGTTATTCTCCGGACCTCATGGAACATTCTCTAAAATTTATCACATACTCTGTACAAAAGCAAACTTCCACAAACAAAAGTTTTGGAGTGACCACCTGTATTTGATTGGATCACCACTTTAAAATTAGCATTCAACAGAAACACTAATTTCAGCGAGCCCACAAACACATAGAAATTAAACAGTGTACTATTGAACCACCCCTGGGTCAAGAAAGAAACAAAGAAAGAAATTAAAACCTACCTAAAATTCAACAAAAATGAATTCACAATGTACCCAGTCCTACGGGACACTATAAACGAAGTGCTAAGAGGAAAGTTCATAGCACCAAGTGCCATTAAAAAAGTGGAGGAAGCTCACACTGCTGACTTAACAGCACACCTGAAAGCTCTAAAACTAAAAGAGGATGACTAAAAAAGGAGGAGCACACAACAGGAAATAATCAAATTGAGGGCTGAAATCAATAAAATAGAAATAAAGAAAACAATACAAAGAATCAATGAAACAAAGATATGGTCCATTCAGAAAATCAACAAGGTAGACAAACTCTTATCCAAACTAATAAAAAGGCAGAAAGAGAACATCCAAATTAAAAAAATTCAGAAATGAAAAGGAGGAGATAACAACAGACACCGAGGAAATACAAAGAATCATTAGGTCGTAATACAAAAACCTGTAACCCACAAAATTGGAAAATGCAATAGAAATGAATGATTTTCTGGATAGATACCACATAGTAAAATTAAATCAAGACCAGGTGGAAAATTTAAATAGACCTATAACCTGTAAGGTAATAGAAACTGTCATCAAAAAACCTCCCAATTAAAAAAAGCCCAGGGCCAATGGCTTCAGTGCAGAATTCTACCAGAATACTCAACAAAATACTGGCAAACTGATTCCCTGAACACACCAAAAAAAAAAAAATCATCCACCATGATCAAGTCTGCTTATCTCAGAGATGCCAGGATAGTTCAGCATACAAAAATCTATCAATGTAATTCATCATATAAATAAACTGAAAAGCAAAAACCATGTGATCATCTCATCCGATGCTGAAAAAGCATTCAACAAAATCCAACACCCCTTCATGTTAAAAGTCTTGAAGAGATCAGGGATACAAGGAACATATCAAAACATAATAAAAGCAATATAAAACAAGCCAATAGCCACTGTAAAATTAAATTTAGAGAAAATCAAAGCAATTACACTAAATCAGGAAGAAGACAAGGCTGTCCACTCTCTCCATATCTATTCAACATAGTTCTTTAAGTTTTGTCTAGAGCACTAAAACAACAAAAGGAGATCAATGGAATTAAAATTGCAAAGGAAGAAGTCAAATTTTCTATTTTTGCAAAAGATATGATAGTGCACATAAATGGCCCCAAAAACTCTACTACAGAACTTACAATGATGATAAACACCTTCAGTAATGTGGCAGGATACAAGATCAACTCAACAAAATCAGGAGCCCTCCTTTATACAAAAGTTTTTAAAAAACTGAGAAAGAAATCAGAGAAATATAACCCTTCACAATATCAACAAATGACGTAAAATATCTTGGGGTAACATTAATCAAAGAAGGAAAAGACCTGTTCAACAAGAACTTTAAGTCTTTAAAAAAAAAAAAAGAAATTGAAGAAGATACCAGAAAATGGAAAGATCTCTCATGCACTTGGATAGGTATTATCAACATAATAAAAATGGCAATCCTACCAAAAAGCAGTCTATAGATTCACTGCAATCCGAATCAAAATCCCAACACAATTCTTCACAGACCTTGAAAGAACAATAATCAACTTCATATACAAAAATAAAAACCCAGATCATCCAAAACAATCTTGTACAATAAAGAAACTTCCAGAATCATTGTCATCCCTGACATCAAGATCTATTACAGAGCTACAGTAATGAAAAAAGCTTGGTACTGGCATAAAATCAGAGAGGTTGACCCATGGAATCAAATCAAAGACCCTGATATTAAATCCACACACCTATATACACCAGATTTTTGACAAAGCAGTTAAAATTATATAATGGAAAACAGAAAGTTTCCTCAATAAATAGGGCTATCATAACTGGATGTCAACATGTAGAAGAATGAAAATAGATCAATAACTATCCCCATGAACAAAACTCAAATCCAAATGAATTTAAAAAACTCAATACAAACCTGACAACACTTAACCTGATAGAAAACAAAGTGGGAAGTAGCCTTCAATGCATGAGTACACGGGACCATTTCTTAAATACAACCCAATTATTGCAGATACTGAGATCAACAATAAATAAATGGGACACCCTGAAACTGAGAAGCTTCCATAAAGCAAAGGACACAGTCAATAAGACAAAAAGCCAGCCCACTGAATGGGAGAACTTTACAAACCCCACATCAGACAGAGTACTGATTTCAAAAATATATAAAGAACTCAAGAAATTAGATATTAAAATTCTAAATTACCCAATTAAAAAATGGGGAACAGGACTAAACCAAGAATTCTCAACAGAATAATCTCAAATGGCCAAACGACACTTAAGAAAATGTCCAACATCAGGGAAATGCAAATCAAAATGACTCTGAAATATCATTTTACATCAGTCAGAATGATTATGATCAAAAACATCAATGATATGTTATGCTGGAGAGGATGTGAAGTAAAGGGAACACTCCTCAATTGCTGTTTGAATGTAAACTTGTACGACCACATTGGAAATCAGTATATTGGTTTCTCAAACTATTGGTAATCAACCTACCTCAGGACCCAGCAATACCACTCTTGGGCATATACCAAAAAGATGCCCAACCATACTACAAGAACATTTGTTCAGCTATGTTCATAGCAGCATTATGTGTAATAACCAGAACCTGGAAACAACCTAGATGCCCCTCAACAGAAGAATGGATAAAGAAAATGTGGCGCATTTACACATTAGAATACTACTCAGTGGTTAAAAAAAAAAAAGTGACATCTTGAAATTTGCATGCAAATGGATGGAACTATAGAAAACCATCCTTAGTGAAGTAACCCAGACACAGAAAGATGATCATGGTATGTACTCACTCATAAGTGGATACTACTTGTAAAGCAAAGGATATTGAGCCAGGATATTGTTCATGTTCCTGGAGAAGCTAAGTAACAAGGTAAACCCAAAGAAAAACTCACATAGATCCACATAAAAAGGGGAAATAGACAAGATTCCCTGACAAAATTGGGAGTATTAGGGTATGGGGAGTAGGGAGGGGAGAAGTGGAAGGTGAGAAGAGGAGGGAAAAGAACTTGAGGGAATGGGATAGATGAGATGGAGGAAGGACAGAGTTGAGAGCAAGGAAAGAGATATGGGGCTAGTAAGAAACCTGGTGGAATTATCTGGCATGAGTTTGAGGAAAGCACGAGACACAAACAAAACCGCTTAAGAGTTTATTAGACAGGGATGCATACAGGTCTGGGGAATGGTGTGCCGAGAGAGAGAGAGAGAGAGAGAGAGAGAGAGAGAGAGAGAGAGAGAGAGAGAGAGAAATGGTGCATCCAGCACATGCACATAGGGTGTTGGCATGTCTATGTAATACGCTGATGACACAGATGGGCAACTCATGCATGAGCGCAAGAGTTTTTGTTGAGTCACACGTGGAGGTAACCATGCGTGTGTGCACGTGGGCCACATGGGGCCCTTTGTATCTGAGGGCCCATCCACATGTGCCTACCTTTAGAACCTGGAAGTGCAGCCTTATTTGTGGCTGAATAGTTACATTCCACCCTCCTGTTTATAATAAAAATTTGTGGGGGCTTGGGGATCTTAATGTGCGGGAATGGAACATCATAAGGTCTCTCATGGCTGCTTCATGCTGACTTTGTAGACCTCGAGGAGTTGAGATATTTTTCTACGTCCTGGAGTGGCTGATTACTGTTGTGTTTTCTGGGCTCTGAGGAACTGGCCAGCTGGCAGCTTGGACCTTGCAAGGTGCTGGAAGGCAAAAAAAAAAAAATGTCTGAAAAAATATTTAGATCCTGGTGAATAACAGAGGAGAGTTCCAAGATAGAAGATAGAGGGGGGGAGTTGAGGAGGGGTGGGGGAGTAGATTTCCCAGCTGTTTCCAAGACCAGTAATGACAAGGGAAGAATTAAATGATACTTATTATGGGCGAGTCTGGTCTGTTTAGGTAGGTCCAATTGGCTCACTGGAGATTATAAAAAAATGTTTGAAAAGAAATAAATCTTAGACATAGTAAGAGTTTATGATTACAATGATAGAATGGAAGATGGTGGGAAGGGGGAAGAAGAAGGAAATTATTGAAAAGGATAATTATTAGACTCTTCAATATTTTACCTGAAGTAAATCTTTTGTATCATGGTATTACCTTAACATCCAGGAGACACTGCTGCAGTCAGTGATAAACCTGTTATGTTAAAGTGTGTTTTGTGAGTTTTTTAGAGTTTGAGGTTACAAACTCTATTGTTTCTTGCCGTCTGGGCTTTTCACAGTCCTTGTACCTCTGGCTCTCTGTTTAATGATGGTTCCTGTAATAAGAACTGAGTGGTTAACTGGAAATTTAAGCATGACATTGGAGATATATGGAGAAGTTGGTAAAGCATATAGAAAAAAAGAGGAAAACAGAGAGTATATGGAGTTTTTGGCACAAGAGAGTTGAGTAAGGATGAGACTTTTATTTTTCTGGAACTAGAGAAAGAGTGGCTGATCTTGGTGTCCTCTGGAACTTAAGGGAACAGGGCCCTGTCTGAATTACTCTATATGAGGGGGTATCTTGATTTGAAAGACTAAAAGGTTTAAGATGCAACAGGTGAATCCAATGAGGAAGCTCTTCAAGCTTGGCAGATGTGGGAGTTATAAGAATTACTTAAAGGGGCCCTGCCATTTGGGAGAAAGAGTGAGGGGCGTTGGCCTGGGGGAGAAAATAACACCTGAACCCCTCCCTATTTTAATAGGCAGTCGGCATGAATTAACACATGGTTGAGGTAACGAGTAGTCAGTAAAATCCCATAATAGGGAGCATAAATGGGATAACAGGGGACTAAGCAGGTGATTGGGAAGGGGAGAGGTTTTAGGTGAGAAGCTGGGAATTAAAATTGGCCGCCCATACATGAGTTCAAGGGTGAGATGAAAAGGGGGCCTTTGGGGAGAGTCCTAAGCCTCAGTAGGGCCAGAGGCATAAGTTTTACCCAGTCAAGGTGAAGTTCTTGTGACATTTTAACAAGAATATTTTTTAAGAATATTTTTTAAGGAACAATTGTTCGTTCTACCTTCCCTGAAGACTGAGTGTGGTATAGGATTTGAAAATGCCAAGGGATGTTAAGAGTCTTGGACAAATTTTGGGAAATCTGGGAAGTGAACTCTGGACCATTATCCAACTGAAGAGAGGGTAGGATTCCAAAGCAGGGAATGATTTCTCAGAGAAGAACAACAGAGATTGTCTGGGCCCTTTTATTAGTGGTGGGAAATGCTTCAATCCACCCAGACATTGTGTCCACCATAACCAGGAGACACTTAACTCTTCTGACCTTGGGCATATGAGTAAAATCCAGCTGCCAGTCAGTTCCTGAAAGGAAGCCCCTGGCCTGGTGGATGGGAAAAAGGGAAGTTACGGTATTTGGTCTTGGGATCTGACTTTTGACAGATTTGGCAAGAGGCAGTGATAGCTATTAAGAACTTTAAGTCCTCGGAGGTGGGTTGGAGGTGAGCCTTGACAAAATGAAATAGAGCTTTGCTATTAGGATGAAAGAGCTGATATAGGTAGTACAGAATTTGCTGTGTGTCAGGAAGTGTCTGTGAGAATATGGGCTGTACTGTATTGTAGTAATGAGAGGCAGCTGTGTCCCCGCCAAGGAGCAGGATGCATTCCTGGTGCCCGGCTCCCAGCCGCAGGGCCACATGGCTAGTTTATACCCGAAATAACCACACGAAAATTATATTAATTTAATTACTGCCTGGCCCATTATGACTAGCTTCTTGTTGGCTAACTCTTTCATCTGATTCAGCCCATTTCTAATAGTCTGTGTGTCACTACGAGGTAGTGGTCTTACCGGGAATCATTCAGCATGTCTGACCCTGGCGGCTCCATGATGGCAGTTCTCTGAGCCTTCCCTATTCCAGAATTCTGTTCTGTCTATTCCACCCATCTAAGGGCTGCCCTATCAAAAAGCTAAGGCAGTCTCTTTATTCAACCAATGAAAACAACAGAAATACCGAAGGACCCTCCTACACCACTGTATGAACCCCGTGAAGTGATTGAGGTAGGTTTGGGCTCTGGGATGCTGCTATTTTAGTTGATTGGTCATCCCAGTTATTTCCCTTGGAAATAATGCAACTGTTGGTCTGATGAGACTGACATTGAATAATTCCTATAGCTTTGGGGTGATAGGAGGCTTTTTAACAGGTCCATAGTGTAACCTGAGTTAGTTATGGATCCTCCTTTTGTTGTAAGAAGCCCACGCTCCTTCCAGATAACTGCGTGGGACAGGAGCATATGAAAGGCATATTTGGATTCTGTGTAAACATTTAAGAGTGTCCTTTTGCTAACTGGAAGGCATGGGTAAGGGCTATCAACTCAGCCTGTTGATTAGTGGTATGGGCAGGGAGTACCTGTGCCTCTACTACCTCAGTATGATACTAAGGCATAGGCTGCTCTACAGGTCCCATCACAAAAAAGAAGCTGCCATCTGTGTACCAAGTATAAGTGGCCTGAGACAGTTTGTCCTCCTGTATATGTGAGGGGCGGGGCAGTAAATCCTCTAAGATCTTTATGCAGGAGTAAAATGGGGAGTCATTAACATTAGGTTGAGGTAGGAGATTTGAGATATTAAGGGGTGGGCAGCATTGGAAAGTAAGTGTGGCATCTTCTACTAGCAGCACCTGGAGGGAAAGAATCCTGGAAGGGGGTAAAGTTTGTAAGCCTTTGTAAGTTAAGAGTTGGGACACATTGTGGTGGGAGTAGACAGTGGTGGGCGACCAAAAGGTTAGTTTTTTCAACTCACGAATAAGAAGCTCAGAGGCTTCTAAAGCACGTATGCAGTGTTCCCAGCCCTGAGTGGTGAGGTTCATCTTCTTTGACAGATATGCTACAGGTGCAAAAGAAGGTCCCAGTTGATGTCCTAGGACCCCAAGGGCATATCCCTCATTCTCTGTTACACAGAGGGAAAAAGGACGAGTTAAATCTGGAAGATAAAGAGCTGGGTCCTGGATAAGGGCTTGCTGGAGTCTCTTGAAGGGTTTAACAATGGGATGGAGAAGGGGCTCATGCAGAGAGCTGATAGCTGCCTTGTATAAGGGGCAGGTGAGGAGAGAAAAAGAGGGGATCCAGGAACACAGAAAGCCAGCTACTCCTAGGAACGATAAAACCTCTTCTTTTGTGGAAGGAACTGCAAGGGACTGAATTAGTTTCTTTCTGTCTAAAATAATAGCCTTTTGGGTTGGGGTTCTTGTTAATTCCAAATAAATGACCTGAGGGGTAGATGGTTGGGTCTTAGAAGATGAGACTCTAGAGCCCCTTTTGGACAGGAAATTTAAAAGAGCGGAGGTATCAGTTTTGCTGATCTCCAATGATGGGCTGCAAAGTAAAATGCCATCTACCTAATGTATGAGTTTAGACTTAGGGAGAGACAGTGAGAGAAGGTCAGGAGCTAAAACCTGGCTAAACAGGTGTGGGCTGTCCCAGAATCCCTGAGGACGGACAGTCCAGGTGAGCTGTGTGGAGAGATGAGTGTTAGAATCAGTCCAGGTGAAGGCAAAGATGTTTTGCGATTGATAGCTGAGAGGAATAGAGAATAAAAATCATCCTTGAAGTCTAGAACTGAGAAGTGGAAGATTCCTGGAGGAATAGTGGAAAGAAGTGTGGAAGGATTAGGCACTATAGGATGAAGAGGGACCACTGCAGAGTTAATGAACCAAAGGTCTTGAACCAGGTGATAGGTTCCATTAGATTTTTTTTTTAACAGCAAGTATAGGGATGTTAAAGAGAGAAGAGGTGGGGCGAAGTAGCTTTTTTCTTAATAGGTCAGAGATAATAGGCTTAAGTCCCCTAAGGCTCTGGAGAGAGAGGGGGTACTGAGCTTGGGTAATGTACTTAGGAGGATCTTATAATTGGACAATGGGGTAAGGTAAATGGGAGGAGCAAATGAAATGGAAGCTCCTATTTTGCTAAAAAATCCCGTCCCGTGAGAGATACCAGGCAGGTTGGCATGCCTAAAAATGAATGAGTGAGATAAATACCCCTAAAAACACAGTTAAGTGGTGGGGTCTGCTGAGGTAGATAATGCTGTCCTCCTACCCCGACAATAGGGAAACTAGAAGGAGATATAGGCCCCCAGAATTCCCTCAGTACCAAGTATGTAGCTCTGGTGTCCAAGAGAAAAGAGATGGGCTGTCCTGGTATTGTGATGTTTATCCATGGCTCCCTGTTACAGATGACAGTTGTGGTCGGGTCAAAGGAGCCCAGGCAGCCTCACTCATCCATGGCCAGACCTACAAGGTCAATTTGGGAATTTTCTGGGTTTGATGTCTCCATTCCACTACATGCATAAGGACAATCTACTGCCCAATATTCTTCCCTATGGCATCTTGGACAAGGTCTCATGAGACCAAGATGAGGATTAGGGCATGCTCAGGCCCAGTGACCAGTTTTACCACATTTGAAACATAAACCTGGCATTTCTTGAGCCCCATGTGCCCCATGGTTGGGAGGCCATGGTTAGCACATGACTGTAAGCTTTGTCATTTCTCACATGGTACACCTTAAAAGCCAACTCTAAGACTTTTGCCTGTGGGGTCAAGAGGCCTTTTTCTAAACTGCTAAGTTTAGTCCTAATGTCAGAGTAGCACTGGTTAAAAAAAATGAGTCATGAGCAACTGTCTGCCTTCTGTAATTTACGTATCTAAGTTAGTATACCGTAACAGAGCTTTTGTGAGGCATTCTAAAATGTGGAAGGATTTTCTTTCATATCTTGAATGATCCCTGAGAGCTTAGTATAATTTACCAGCTTGAGGGCAGTCTTAAGGAGACCTAACAGGAGACAAGTTAAAAACCAATCCATAGCTAAAATCCCACCTGGAGTATTTATAATTCCAGTGTGACTCATGCTCTGGGATCACTTCTGCTCTGGGAGGGTGGATGGCAAGAGTTTGGTGAATCTCATCTACATGTAGTCTGGCTTGCTCCCTAACTAGCCTGTGCTCTTTAGGAAGTAGGTTATCAGATAAGATCATATAGATGTCATGAAAGGTGAGATTATAAGACTAGGTAAGATATTGGTATTGTTTAATGAAAGTGGTAGAATTAGGACCTCACTATTTTTGTGACATGGGAGAATTCCGGGAGTGAAAAGGGAATATGTACCTTAATCAATCCATCTATGCTGGCCAGCTCTCACAAGGAGAGAAATGTAGCTGGCTTGGCTTGGCTAGGGTTATGTTCCACAGCATGTGAGCATGTAAGAAGAGGAGTAAAGGTAGGTGCCAGAGCAGGGTAACTGCTGTGGCCAGTCACCAGAGAGGAAGAATAATTCAGTGGAGCTGCTGGAGCAGGTACTGGGGGTGGGAAAGAGAGGTGAGGAGCAAGCAAAGGTAGGTAGGTAGTGAGGGAGTAGGAGGTAAAGGTGTGGAAGTATCTGCCTGTTGAGTTTGGGAAGATGTGGATTCCTTAGCGTGGTCGAGAGCAGTCGGTAAAGGAATTAGCATAGAAGCTGGAGCTGCAGAAGCTAGAGACAGGGGTAGAAGCTGGGGCCGAAGGGACAGGATTAGTAACTGGGGGAATGGGGGTAGTTTTCTGCTGAGGTCAAAAAGGCAGAGGTTTGTTAGATGGGTACAGAGTGGAAGTGGAAGGTTGTTTAGGTGCAGATGGCATAGCCAGGAACATATGAGCAGGTGAACAGCTTGCAAGGACAGAGGGCTTAGACTTATAGCTTAAATAGAAAAAAGGCTTGGATGTAAGGAAACTCCTTCCATTTGCCTGTGCACTGACAATAGTTAGAAAGCTCCTGTAAAATATCAGCATTAAAGGTGCCATTGGGTGACCACTTTAGATTACCATCTAAATTGTAACGAGGCCTTTTTTTTTTAACGAAGGTGGGCAAGTATGGGAATCTATAGGTAGGGCATTAAGGCCTTGGGTTTTAGGGCCTCTAAAAGGCACCCTAGGGGCAGGCTGGATTGATGAGTTTGGATGGCTTTCTTCCCATGGTTAAAGCCCTGATGGTGACACCACAAGGCCCATAGTAAGACACCTCCTGACTGTGGGTGGGGTGTGAATCAGCACACCTTTGCAGGACTCCTGTGGGTGTCCCCTCAGGGCACAAGTGGGACAGTAAGGCCTTACTGGATCTGGTCAGTGATTCAGAACCCAGAGAGGCCAGAGGCTGCTCCGAGCAGTCTCTCACAGTGAGGGATAAAAAGTAAAAGAAAAGAAATGGAAAAAAAAAAAGAAAGAAAGAAGGATCTGAGGAACCCTGGGCCCTCAGTCATGGGTGGATTGGACCCAGGCCATTCCAAACACAATTTTACCTAAGGGAAACAATCCAGAGTTGGATGTAAGTGAAGGGCACAACTGTGGCCTCTGAAGACCATGGTTGGGGGCAGTCCCCTCATCTCTAGGAACACCAGAGGGTTGCCGGAGCTCAATGGTCAATTCCTCAGGTTCAGAGAAACAGTTAAGCTGACCACAATGGAGAAACTCACCAATTGAAGCCGGTGTTTTTCCAAGAAGTGGTGTGCAGGCATATGGAACATGTTGGTGTTTTGGAGAAAATTCCCGGTTCCCAATCCCGACCCCCAGAGAGGGGCCTGGGGAGGGAGATCCCCTCAAGTCTCGGCACCAAGAAAATTATCTGGTGCAAGTGAGAAGAAAGCACAAGATACAAACAAACCCACTTAGGAGTTTATTAGAGGGGGGTGCATACAGATCTGGGGAATGGTGTGCAGAGAGAGAGAGAGAAATGGTGCATCCAGCTTTTTTTTATTATTCTTTGTTTATTGTTAAAAGAAAAATTTACATTTACTCCCCTTGTCCCAGGCCCTCCCACTCCTCCACTACCCAACCTCTGTCCCCTTGCTTCCTTAAGATGGGTCAGGATACCCTGCCCTGTGGGAAGCCCAAGGCCCTCCCTCCTCAATCCCGGTCCAAGAAGGTGTGCATCCATATAGAATAGGTTTCCAAAAAGCCAATACATGCATAAGAGATAGGTCTCTGTGCCATTATCATTGACTTCTTGGTCAGTCCCCATTGACAGCCACATTCAGAGTCCGATTTGGTCATATGCTCATTCAGTCCTGGTCCAGTTGGGTTTGATGAGCTCCCAATAGATCAAGCACACTGTCTCAGTTTGTGGGCCAGTCCCTCACGGTCCTGACCTCCGTGCTCATCCTCTCCCTCCTTCTACCCCTGGTAGCTCAGTCCCTTGCTCTGTACATCCAGCTTTTAAAAGCTACTTATCACATATGCACAGGGGGTTGGCATAATTACGATATATGCTGCTGATGTAGATGGGCGATTCACACAGGTGTGCAAAGGTTTTAGTTGAGTCACACTTGGAGGTCACCACACATGCGCGCTCGTGGGCCACATAGGGCCCTTGGGAAGGGCCCATCCGCATGTGCCTGCCTTTAGAACCTGGAAGTGCAGCCTTATTGGTGGCTCAATAATTACACCTGGTACTAGAGAAATTCCCAGGAATCCACAAGGATGACCCCAGTTAAGACCCTAAACAATAGAGGAGAGGGTGCCTGATCTGACTTTGCCCTGTAGTCAGACTGATGAATATCTTAAATATTACCATAGAACCTTCATCTAGCAACTGATGGAGGCAGAAGCAGAAACACACATTGGAGCACTGGGCTGAGCTCCCAAAGTTCAGCTGAAGAGTGGGAGGAATAAGATTATGAGCAAAGAGGTCAAGACCATGATGGGTACACCCACTGAAACAGTTTATCTGAGCTAATGGGAGCTCACCAACTTCCGCTGGACAGGGAAGGAAACAACATAGGTCCAAACTAGTTCCTCTAAATGTGAGTGACAGTTGTATGGATGGGGCAGACGGTGGGGCCGCTGGAAGTGGCACCAGGATTTATCCCTACTACTTGTACTGGTTTTTTGAAACTTATTCTTTATGGATAGATACCTTGCTCACCTTAGATATAGACGGCCTTGGACCTTCCCTGACGCAATGTGCTTTACCCTCTCTGTGGAGTGGATGGGGAACAGGGTGGGAATTAGGTAGAGGGAATGGGAGGAGGGGAAAGAGTGTGAACTGGATTGTTATGTAAATTTAAAAAGATAGTTTGTTTTCTTTTTTAAATAATAATAAAGAATTTACAAATCATTTACCATGTTACCATGCTCATGGTGCCTCTTCACAGCAATACTAACCCTAATTAAGACATACATAAGCCGGGCAGTGGTGGCGCATGCCTTTAATCCCAGCACTTGGGAGGCAGAGACAGGTGGATCTCTGTGAGTTCGAGACCAGCCTGGTCTACAAGAGCTAGTTCCAGGACAGTCTCCAAGCTACAGAGAAACCCTGTCTTGAAACCAAAAAAAAAAAAAAGACATACATATTAGTAAGCATCATCTGTTTTCCAGAAATGAAAATAAGTTAATGTAAAGCCTCAGATAAAACTCACTGGTTAATCATCTGTACTTTATGAAGATCCAAAGGAAGACGTTTTTTGTAAAGTATTGTTAAAATGGCCTTTGAAAATTCTAATCAAGATAAGTTTGATTTTAGAGTATTCAAAGGTTTATAAGAGCCTGTATCATGAGAGTGAGAGGGCTATCAGAATATCATACCCTACTAAGAAATGCTATAACTTGATCTCTAAATATAAGTAACCTTAGTTTTAATGTTCAAATCACTTCTACATTAAATTCATGTCCATCTTTCAGGAGCACAGGAGCGGAAAAGAGAAACAGTTATCACAAAGAGATTTTAATTTTAAATATTAAGTCTAACCAACAAACTTTTTTCACAGCTTACTAGTCAATGAAGGATAGGAAAATGCTACTACACATTCCTAAGATTTTAAATATTCCTACTCTGTTAACAGATAATATAATGCATAAGATACAATCTTTAATGGTGTACCTAAAAAACCTTGGAAAAGTGAACACATACCAAAACTAAATCCAGTACACAGGAAGGAATAATAAAATTCAAGAAATAATTTAATGAAATATAAACAACAGTAAGAAACCCAAACTGTCAATGAATCAAAGATGTCTGTAAAAACATAACCAAGACTGGCAGACACTTAACTAGATTAACCATGACAGGATGAATAGACCCAAAGTATAGAAAATTAGAGATCAATGAGGAAAAATTAAAACAGGCAGTAAAGAAAATTGGAAAATTATAAGTGAATATTTCAAAATCCTATACTCCATTAAGTTAAAAAAATCTAAATTAAATGGATTTCTATATTCATGCAAACCACTAAATTTAAACCAATAAGATACCAAGAAGTTGAATCGACCAATTACTAATAAGGTGATAAAAACACTAATAAAGAACTTTTTTCCCTACAGAAGCCAAGATTCAGATGGGTTCAGAGTAGAAGAATTCTATCATCCTTTCAAAGAAGAACTACGATCAATATATCTTAAATTAATTTTAAAGAAAGAAAAGGAGCACTTTAAAGCTACTTCTGTGAAGCCAGTATGAAGAAAGAGGAGCAGGGAGGGAGACAATGAGGCAAGGTGGAAGGAAGAGAGAAAGGAAATGTAAGGCCACTATCTTTGATGAACACAGATGCAAAATTCTCAACAAAATGCTTGAAAAATGAATACAAGCCGGGCGGTGGTAGCGCACGCCTTTAATCCCAGCACTCGGGAGGCAGAGGCAGGTGGATCTTTGTGAGTTTCAGACCAGCCTGATCTACAAGAGCTAGTTCCAGCTCAGGCTCCAAAGCCACAGAGAAACCCTGTCTCAAAAAACCAAAAAAAAAAAAGAAAGAAAGAAAAATGAATACAAGAACAGGTTAAAAGATCATTCATCATTCTTTTAATGTGGTTTTGATACTAGATATGTAGGGATGGCTAAAAATTTGTAGATGAAAATTATAATCAGTCATATGAATGGACTCTAAAACAAAAATCACATGGCTATCTGAATATATTCAGTAATTTGACAAAATCCAGTGTGCCTTCAGCACAAAATTCCTAGTGGCAATAGGACTGGAGGAAACATACCTCAATATAATAAAGGCCGCATATAACAATCCCATAGCCAACATAAGGGAAAATTGAGGAAATTTCAGTAATGAGATAGGGTTGTGCACTAAACCCACTCCCTTTCAATATAGTACATGAAGTCCTACACATCAGAAGTAAATTCAAGAAATACAAAGAAAAAATGTCAAATTATTACAATTTTTTACTTCACCTCTACATTCTATTCTCTTTGCCATAATCAACTAATTTGCAGACTACAGGAAAATAAACCCGGACACAAACTCAACCACATGACCCTTCACCTACAACCTCTCCTGCCTTCAATCTGTACTGGGGCACAATGGAACAAAACTTCTGTGTGTGCCCAGCCAACAAATGGTATAATTTGAGGCCCATGCCAGGAGACAGATTCCATGGCCTACACTGTGTGGATATCCGTGGTAGCCCAGAGGTACAACTAAATAAGATTGGTGAGAAATAAAAAACTACATAAAAAATAAAATACAAGAAAACAATGAAATGATTCCTGCTGATATTCTGCTACACTCATATACTCATCTTGTCCAGTCATTTTCAGAGAGCCTGCTGGTAGCACATGGGAGTGGTATAGAAATCCATAGCCAGATATAATGTGGAGAAAGTTTCTTAACTGGAAGTTTCCATGGATTCCCTCACCTCAGAGAGGGGAACCTAGCCGAAGTGATGGGGGAAATAATGTAGAAATAAGGGGGAATGGAGGACACCAAGAGAACATGGTCCACTAAATCAATGAAGCAGGGGCTCACATGGCCTCACAGAGACAGAAAGCAACAAGAATGAGTACTGCATGAATCTGTATCATATCCTCTTCATATATGTTATGGCTATTAGCAATGTCAAAGACCAGCCTCAATGGAATTCTTATGTTCTAGGGTGGGAGAGTGAAGATTAGAATGATTAAGCAAAATGAACAGAGATATAAGAAAATAAGAGAGAAAAACAGAACAGCATCAGGAAGGGCATTCATTGAATACTGAATCCTAAATCTGGCTGTGTTTATATTTTACATTCTTATACAATTCACTCCAAACGGGATGGAGGAGAGGCAACAGATTTTATTAACATGGTGTAAGGAATACATTTTATATTTTCTGACCTTTGGTCCAGGTAAAACACACAATCTCTATACCCAAATAAACTAATTAACCACACCATAATTCACATTCTTTTGTTTGTACAAACACATGTTTTATACAATTTTGAGAGAGTAAAAAATATCTGACTTCCAGTCAAGGTGGAACAGGCTCACATCTGTGTGTCCTCAGAAGCAGTGGAGCTGGAATGTCTCTGACTCATTTGCCTTCTCCTGCGACTCTTTTCCTTGTATTTGCTTTTATTGTTAAACCATGATATGAGAGCTTTAGCCTTGTCTTATTGTATCTTGCTTTCTTCTGTTTACCTGTTGTCTCTTCAAGGCCTGCTCTTTTCTGCAGAGGGAGTGGATATTGAACAAAGGGGAGGTGAGAATAGCTGGGAGAATTGGAGAGAGGAAATAGTGGTGGGGGTGTGATGTATCAGAAGAATCTGTTTTAAAACACAAAGACACAAGCCAGATAATATATTATAAACAAGTGATATGAGAAATTTCATGGGAAACAACATTTTCATTAAACTTACAAAAATCAGTAGATGCCTTTCTATATACAAAAAAAAATAATGAAAAAGAGAACAAGGAAAAACTCTCAATTTACATGGCTTTGAAATAATAGCCAAGAATAAACCTAATCAAAGAAGGTGAAAGACCTCTAAAATGAGAAATTTAAACCTCTACAATAAACATATAGAGGAGGACATTACAAAATGAAGACTTTTATGCTCATTTATTGATATACTTAATATTATAAAAATAACCATACTATAAATAGCTATTTAGAGATCAATATATTCGCCAAAATAATTTCCATGGCAGTCTTCACAGAAAGAGAAAAAGATCCAAAAATTCATATGAAACCACAAGAGATCCCAGATATTAAAACAATCCTGAGCAAAAAGAAAAATATTGGTGGACTTACAGTTTCAGATTTCAAGGCATATTACACAGATCTATAGTAATTAAAACAGTCTGATACTACAAAATTTCCAAAACAGATAAATGGAACAAAATAAAAGATAAAAATTTGTGTCCAAATAATGACAGCCATCTGACAATATAACAATATGCCAAAAATATATAGCAGAGGAAGAATTCATTTTCAACTAAAGGTCTTAGGAAAACTTGATGTCTATATGTAGAAGAATAAAATTGTATACATATTTATCACCCTGCACAAAAGCATTTAAAATTACATCAAAGACTCGAGTACAATTCCTGAAATACTTAAACCTGAAAGAAAATAAAGGCAGTATCCTACATGACATAGGCTCTGGAAAGACTTTCTTAGTGGGACTATATTTTTTCAGAAATTAAGTCCAATAATTAACAAATGGGATGAATAAACATAAAGAAATATTGTAATTAAATTACAATCTCAGAAATAAAGAAAAAATAAAAAATAAAAATTTGTGATAGCTGAAAAATAAAAGCAAAATAAAGTTTCAGTGTAGAAAGAAAACCATATATCCCATTAATATTTGGAATGGAGCCTGGTAGTGGTGGCACACACCTTTAATCCCAGTACTGGAGAGGCAAAGACAGGCATATCTCTGTGAGTTCAAGGCCAGCCTGGCTTATAAGACATAGTTCCAGGACAGGCTCCAAAGCTACAGAGAAACCTTGTCGTGAGAAGAGGGAGAGGTAATTGGGATTGTTATGTAAAATTAAAAAAAATTGTTTTAAAAAAATAAAATGAGCCGGGTGGTGGTTGTGCACGCCTTTAATCCCAACACTTGAGAGGCAGAGGCAGGCGGATCTTTGTGAGTTCGAGACCAGCCTGCTCTACAAGAGCTACTTCCAGCGCAGGCTCCAAAGCCACAGAGAAACCCTGTCTCAAAAAACAAAAAATAAATAAATTAAATTTAAAAATAAAAAAATAAAATGAAGTAAAGTAGAAACTATGGAGTTGGAAAGTGTCTTTACCAGTTATGTATCCCTTAGAAGATTAAGGTTCAAAATATATAAATAACTTAAAAAGCAATAAACAAACAAAATGACCTAGTTATGAAATGGGCTTTGAGTTCTCAAAAAACAAAACAAAAAAAAAAACAAAACAAAAGTATGCAAGACATCTTAGCATGTATGATAAGTACCAATGAACTAAAAACCATCCATATTTTATCTTTGCTTAGGGATAGTTTTTTGTCTTCTTTGTACTTTCTCATTCATAAAATTAAATATTTGAAGTACATGCTGTTTGTGGTCTCTTGTAGTCTCAAAATAATATAATAAATATGTAGTCAATGTAGCTGTTTCATAGTCACATTTTCTTTATTTATTTTTAAAATAGCAGTTTTGTATGACAGAATTTTATTGTATACAAAAATAATTACCATTTGGAATGGATGAAAGGCCTTTACATTAATATTTTCTCAGTTTTGAAACTGGCAGGACATATATAGATGTGCTTTTATACCAAGAGTTAAAAATGATCACTCCTGGCACATACACACACACACACATATATACCCACAAACAAACAAAAAAAGAAATATCCATACCCACACACCTCCACACATACATGATTATGTGTTTTCATTATATATTTTATAGATGATTGCTTTTCACACCCAGAAGCCATTCTCAGTATATATAAAAGTCTTGACCTTAGTTAACTTCTAGTTGTGTGCCTTTATACCTCCCAATTGTGAAGAAAGTAAAACAAGTGTGTAGTAAAAGCCTGCTGTGAAACTGAAATATACAAGATGGTATGAAAGGCAAAAATGCAAAGAATATTTGCATTCCATGAGATTGTCAACAACTTAAGCATTAGATATTCCCAACTCTAAGATTATCTTTTATTTGATTCCACTGCAATTCTATAAGCATGAGAGGAAGACAAGGTTATCAAGGGCTTTGAAGACTCTGTTTCGGTAAACGAGTTCTGCATCTCCATATGGTTTAGGAGTAGACATCTGGTCATTGGAAGTAGCTAATTGTGATACTGTGTTAGATTATTGAGTTGAGATGAGTGTTTTTATCACTGTGTTATCACAGGAAACAAAGGAGTTAGCAACATTAATTTTAATTATAGGAGATAAGTACCCAAAGCTTATTCTTAATCAAAGGACTGACACTGGATGGAGTATGTTCATGTAATATTCCTATCTATGTCCTGCTATGTGTCTTTATTGATAAGCATGAAATCATGATTCTGATAATAACAGTGCAGGTAGAAATGGCTACTAAAATTCATTACCTGGTTCATCAGATACAGACATAAGAATATATTGTTTTTGTATGTTGGAAAAAAATAAGACTTTATCAAAAGTACTAGGGAGGCAGAGGCAGGTCAATGATGGTCTACATACAAATTTCCAGGACAGGTAGTGCTACACAGAGAATATCTGTCTCAACAAAAGGTTTTAAAAAGGTAAAGTTTTACTATATTTTCTGAATGATCACTTAGAGTAAACCACTGAGAAAATTAATATATTAAAATTGTATTGACCTTAAATATCTTTTGGCCATTCGAACTTCTTTTGTTGAGAATTCTCTGTTCAGATCATCACCCAATTTTTTAACTGGGTAATTTAGAACTTTTATGTCTAGTTTCTTGAGTTCTTTGTATATCTTGGAGATCAGGCCTTTGTCTGATGTAGGGTTAGTGAAGATCTTCT
>JAQHUG010000359.1:949993-961620 GCA_028555095.1 Dicrostonyx torquatus
GTTCGAGACCAGCCTGGTCTACAAGAGCTAGTTCCAGGACAGGCTCCAAAGCCACAGAGAAACCCTGTCTCGAAAAACCAAAAAAAAAAAAAAAAAAAAAAAAAGAAAATCTTAGGTTCAAGTTCACATACTTACTAAGATAGTTTAAACTCCAAAAAAAAAAAACCTATGCCACATTTCGTACACATACACAGAGCAATAATGTGTATGAGTAAGCAAGATCCTTACTCATGTAAGACTTCTACTTTCTTTTATTTCACATCCTAAGGAACATTGTCTTTATTGATTTATTGATAGTATATGGAATATTATGATCATGGTGATCATGTTATTTAAAATAGTCCTCACACCTACAACTGAAGTACTCTTGTAAGTATAAGAAAAAAAACGTGCTTTTTCTATTTTAAAGTAAATGATTATATTAAACATGCTTCATTTAATTGTAAGCTTGTGTGCTACTGATATGAAATCAAAAGAGATAGAATATAAAACATCTAAAGCATTGTAAAAAAAGCACATTAAACTTTACCATATAATTTATTTACAATAGTATTATTATTGCAGTTTCACAGAATCCTTACTGAATATTTGATAGTTGACAGTAGTAAAGTTTTGATGATTGAGAGGTAATTTCATATATGAACTAAATAGCCTAAATAATTGTAATAAATTATGTGTGCATGTGTGTATGCATGAGTTTTAGATAAGAATTTGTAATTTTTCCAGTTATTTCTTTTATAAATATAGAAACACTGTATAAAGGAAGGATGAATCTGTACAAACTTAAATAAAATGAGAATTACTAATCCTTTTTATGTTAATTATGATAAATTGGCATAGTTTAATTATTCTTGATTACTTCTAAGTAAGATAATCATTTGCATGCCCTTCATGATAGGATATATAGATTCTCTCTGTAAAAGAAATATAATTCCTCAACTGACTGAATTCAGACTTGTCCATGTTACACATTTTACTTTGGTAGGTAAGTGCAAATATGTATAACCCTCTCAAGTAAAGATTCCCAAGTAAAGTGACTATTATCAGTCTTTATGCACATTTTACTTCTGAATAAGATAAACATAAAACCTTTTTTTTCTGTTTTATTCCTAGAATAGTGACGATGTTGTAGTGTAGACACATCTATAATCAACACATACTTGAGTCCCAGGAAAACCATATTATTCATTCAGTGGTATGTGGCATGACTTACTAGCTTCAACTTATTTAGTAAAAGATAACTAGTTAAAAAGATAGTTGAAATATTTTAAGTGTAAGAAACATTACTTAAGTCAACAAATGAGACAAACTGAATAGGTGAATTCATAAAAAGGAAAGATAGGAAGGTATGGGAAGACTATGATCACAATACACTATATACTTAAAATAGCCATGTACAGAATATGTAATAAAATAAAACAGAGGTAAATAAAATATTCAAGTCCATAGAATAAATGTACATGTTATTTAAAATTTTTATGATTTATTAAATGAATAAACAATAATTAATCGAATTTTACATTAATAAGTAGATTATCACCACAAAATTATTATGATATATTCACATAATGAAAAATGTCACTTATTATATTATCAAGAACATTAACATTCTGAATATATAGAGATAGGTTTATATTTTTCAAATCTATATCTATGAGTGTATATATATATATATATATTAAATTTAATAAGAATATCATAACATAAAAACACATTATAAACCAATTTAGAGATTAATGTTTACAGGAAGGAAAAAATGAGATATTTTCATAAGACTCTATGGCTCTAAAGAATAAGTTATTTCCATATAAATCTACAACTCTGCTTAGTTCACTATTTTCAACAACTCAACACCTCCTTTCTCATTATCTAATTGCTCTCATGTGTCTTAACAGTAATTTAGTTATTAACATCATCACATTCTTTAAAATAAGTCTTTACACTAGTCCAAAAATCAAGCTAAACTTTAAAAGTTATTTTATTCCAACGAATTTATGTGATACAATTTATTCCTTAGTATATTCTAGCATCTCCATTTAACTTACAAATATTCTAATATTTTTCAGGATAATTATGTGTGTTCCTGGAATATATTTTGTCTTAAACAGATGGTATCACCAAAATTAGTTGTGCTAGTTAACGGTTTTGTCAACTTGACACAAACTAAAATCATTTAGTGCAAACAGACTTTGAAAAAATTCCTCTGATTAGTCTGTAGTCAAGTCTTTTAAGCATTTTCTTGATTAACAGTTGGTATAGCATGGACCATACCACTATGGACAGAGCCATCCTTGAGCAGATGGTCCTAGGTAATATAAGAAAGCAGTCTGAGCAAGTCATGTGGTGCAAATGGTTTCCATAGTTTTTGCTTTTTTCCGTGCCTTCTGGTTTCTACCTTGAATTTCTTCCCTGACTTCTCCAGTAGTAGAATGTGACCTAAGACATATAAACTGATAAACCCTTTACTCCACAAGTTGGAATTGGCCATGGTGTCATTATAATAGAAGCAATAGAAAGGATACATACATGATATATTTGTGCAATAATAAGAGAAATTCAACCATTTTTAAAAAAATTTTCCCTTTGATAAAACATCTGAAAAAATACAATCTAAAAATGTTTTGTGTTGGCATTTGGTTTTAGAGGTTTCATTTCAGTTACTTTGACCTGTGACAAGAAGGATAAATGAGCAAAGCTTCTCACCTTGATGCTGACCCAAAATAAAATTATGCATACATATAAATACACACACACAAACACAGACACACACACACACACACACACACATTTGCATGAGAATCTAAACAACAATCCCCAGGGATTCCTTTTCCTTCTAAGTATGTTGAACAAGGCTTCTGTTCCACCCAGTCCAGTCTTTATGTTGACTAAGATTTTTGTCCTGCCAAGTTCCTGCAGTCATTCAGTCCCAAAGAAACATAGAAGTCTATGTTAATCATAAACTGATTGGCTTAGTAGCTCAGGCTACTAAGAGTCTTGGTACCTCTTTTGGCAAGGCATTCACATCTTCATACTCTGTGTCTGGCTTCCTCTCTGTCTGGGTAAAGACTGCAGACTGAAAGTTTCTTCTTCCCAGAATTCTTATTGCTCAGCCTCTACTTCCTGCCTGATCATCCTACATATACTTCCTGCCTGCCTACTGGCCAATCAGTGTTTATTTAAAATATAAGCGACAGGGTATAGACCATTGTCCCACAGCACTTCCTCCTTTTTTTAAACAAGAACTCTAAATCCAATCTGTTTCCTTTAGCTTTTCTAGTCACCATTATCCATAACAACTTTTAACCAACATTCTAAACAAAGGCAAACAGCCATAATCCATTTTTTGGGAGTATGGGTATAGTTTTCTAGGCTACTTCCTGCTAATTGGGGGCACTTATAATTCTATGGGGATATAAAGAAAATTTGAGTTGTGACCATGTACTGAATGGAGTATCCTGTGTGCCTTGATCATGTCAGGTATGAGTCTTTGAACTGTTCTAGATATAGAACTTAGACATCTGGGCCATTATTTCTATCGGAGATATCTCAGGGGCATCTTCCTTGGTCAAACCTAATTTTTCTTAACACAGAATGAATCCACAGTCCCTAGCTTCCTGTGAAAACAAAAGAAAAACCTCTTCTCCAAAGTAACATACCTTTTGATTTAAATTTTAAAGTCATATCATAATCTATATGATTAATCCAGCAGCATTTATAATCAAATGTCTTTTAGCAGCTTTTGCTCCTTCCTTGGACATCAGACAATCCAGACAGCACAATAATATATGGTATCCAGACTCTCTGGGTGCTTTCCATTTTTACATGGCCTTATTTTAACCTCTATTTCTTTTATTTTTATTTTTAATTATTGACTTTTTGAGAAAGGGTTTCTCTGTGTATATTTGGCTATCCTGGAATTCACTCTGTAAACTAGGCTGTCCTTGAACTCACAGAGATCTGCCTACATCTACCTCCCAAATGCTGGGATTAAAAGTGTGTGTCACTACACCTTGAACTCACAGAGATTTGTCTGCCTCTGCCTCTCAAGTATTGGGATGAAATGTGTGTGCCACCATACCCAACTACTCTCTTTTTTTCTTTTTTCAAGGATTTTAACGTCTTCTTTCAAAACCTACATATATTTTTAAACACACTCTAAATTGTTTAGAGGTTTTTTGTTTTTTGCTTTTTTCTTTTGGTCTTTGAATCTATCTTTCCTGTATATCTCTCTCTTGCTGACCACGAGTCTTTAATTTGCTAATTCATATGGATAGGATTAAAGCTGTGGCTTTGATGGACAGATCCAGACCATTCCTTAGCTTTTTTTCTCTGAGTCTAGCCTCGAGGCAGAGGTACTTCCTGGAGCTATGTTTATTGCTGCAACTCTATGCTATGCTGTTTCAAGGTCCATGACACCACCAAAAAGTATGCAGTCAGCTTTTCATCAACACTATTTATGTATATTGTTGCAGTAACTCTTAAAAGAACTGGAAGGTTTTGCAGCTAAAGCTGAGTCAGAAAGTCTCTCTTAAATGAGAACACTTACCTCTAGCAATCAGAGCCTACCTGAGAAAATACTGCTATCAATAAGCCATGCTTAACCCTATTCTTTTCTGTCTAGAATTACTCTCTCAGGCTTCATGTGGATGTAGTTGTCCACATGGGGGTCATTTGTTCGACGAGGTTTCTGTCCCACCCAGTTCTTCTGTTGACTAATGTTTCTGTCCTGTCCAGTTCCTACAATTGTTAAACCCCAAAGAAACACACAGAGGTCTATGTTAATCATAAACTGATTGGCTTAGTAGCTCAGGCTTTTTATTAACTCTTATAACTTATATTTGCCTATAATACTTGTCTGTGTTACCTATGTGGCTTGCTACTTTTTTGGCAAAGCAGTCACATCTTGCTTTCTCTGTGTTTGGCTTACTTATCCTCTGTCTGGGTGACAACTACAGACTGAAACTTCCCTCTTCCCAGAATTCTCATTGCCCTACCTCTACTTCTTGCCTGGTTTCCCTGCCTATACTTTCTGCCTGGGTACTGGCCAATCAGCATTTATTGAAAATACAAGTGACAGGGTACAAACCATTGTCTCAGAGCATAAGTGCACCATAAACTGGTAACTAAGACGTTCTCTGTAAGTTTCTAGAAAATATCTATATTCAAATTATGGCATTTATGTTACTCAATTGCAAGAGTAAGAGATTTAGATGTAGCCCCAATTCCAGAAATTTTGTCTTAGACTTTAAAACACTTCAGAATTCGGAACAATTTATATTTATATATACATATATATAATTCATCTATATATGTTATACTATCTATAATCTATCCCAAATCTACCTGTATCTATATCTTCATTTCTTTCTCTGCTTTCCTTAATATCTTGAGACAATGTGTGTTAAATGCAGTTGCTTGTTAATGGATCAGGTTTAATTGTTTTTGTAGTTTTAAAAATATATTGTTGTTATTATTATTGCCAAACTCTATTAGTCTACTAGAATGCTGATATTTGTAGTCTGGTGCTATATGTCTCATTAAGCCCGCAGCACTAAGAACTATAATATTTTCTTTTATGTTTCACTTACTGATTATAATTCAGTAATGTTACAAAACTTTTCATTTCATAAAACATGATATTTTTAAGGTTAAGGGCTATACTCTGTTAATTTTCAAAGTCTATTATGACTTATTATGATGATAAACAGCTTATAATAATTATTGAGAAAAATCAACATAGAGAAAGTATTCAATAGAAAGGATAAAAGTTGAGTTACAAAGCCAAATTCTTTAAGTTTTAGTAGGTCAGTTCTAGGCTCTATGTTTCAATCAGTTATTCACTGATTTATTTCAATGCTTCCAACTTACTACAATATTACTGAAGGGTGTATTTCTGTATGCTGTGAATATGTGTTGCTCTTGTTGGTTTATAAATAAAGCTGCTTTGGCCTCTGGCAAGGAAGGATATAGCTAGGCTGGAAATCCAAGCAGAGATACAGAAGAAGTGTAGAGTCTAGGAGACTCCATTCAGCCACACAAGGAACAACATATCAGGAGACTGGTAATACAATGATCATATGGCAATTCTTAGATTAATAGAAATGGCTTAATTTAAAAGTAAGATCTAGCTACTAATAAGCCTGAGCCATAAGCCAAATATTTATAATTAATATTAAGCCTCGGAGTGGTTATTTTTAAAGTGGGTGTGGGACCAGGTGTGATGAAAAGCATCTATTTACAAATGGCATTGTGGGCTCTGATACCTGCTAGCCAGGGGATGCCATGGTTTCGTACCTGGTGCCTGACTATTTAGAAAGACAATAGCCGAGGTTTTCGCTCCAGCCTCTCTTATTCATTTGTAGATTGCCCCAGGAAAGGTAGCTATCTTCGAGCTGATGTGTGAATGCGAGTGTGGGTGCTGAGAGAGAGGCCCCGGAAAAGGGAATAGAATAGATAAATCCCCGAGAGGGGAAGAGAAAAAGGACAGAGCAAGGAATAGGTTAGAAGGAACATGACAGAGCAGAAATAGAGAGCAGTTTCAGAGAAGAAATGGTTTTAAGAGAGCCTAGAGAGCAGAATGATTTTTAGGGAGATATAATAAACACAAGGCTACGCTGAAGAATAAGAGAAGTCTGAAGCGGCCTTTTAAGCTGTAATGGTGTGAAAGCCTGTTTCTTTCCACGCGTCTCCGGGGACACATTTGGGGAAAAACATCAGTTTCTATGTTGGGGCGACGGTCCCCGACATGGCATACCAACTTGAGGCTCTTGAATTACATAAGGCTGATGAAAACTTTCTAGAAGTGTTCTAGAATACATAAATGGAGACAAAAAAGCTTCATAGTTAATGTCTCTCACTGTGATCCATAGTACTAAAGTGTGTCCCCTGGCCACAGAATGGAAGACTCTTGTTGTTCTTTCAAAGCTGCATTACACAGATGTTCCACCCTGCCTCTGCCTGTAGACTTGAGAGCACAGCTGTGGGATTAAGAGTCCAACAGTGCCCTGTGTGGCATGTTTCTGCAGCCTCTTATATGGGCTACTGTAAAGAGGCTTCTCCCAGCACTGTAAGCAGAAGGTAATCATGATTCTCTTTGGTACCTTAGCCATGTTGAAATGCCTAGTTGGACAGAGTCAGCAGCCATAGATATCACTTTGGTCCTAGTCACACCTGATTAGAAGTTTAATGCAGTGGTCAGGAAAGGATTACAGATACACAGTAAAGACAGACTCATCCAAAAACAATCCTCTAAATGTGTCACAATGTTTTTTTAAAAAATGTATGTAAGTTTGCGGGAGAGAGAATAAAAGGATAGAGACAGTCAAAGATTAAGAGAATAATCTGAAGATAATAAAATGAGGTCATTGGAAAAGGAATAGAGTAATGAAAATTATAATAATCCACATAAAGATGGAAAACATACAGAGTATGGATTAGGTATACTATGAAAAGCTACGGATTCCTATCAAGATACTATGGTTTGAATAAAGAATATCTCCTGAGAGGTCTCCAATTAGGAGTGATGGCCCAGATGATACAACCTCTAGAACAGCTTCAAGGCAGCTGGTTGAGATTATGAAGCCTCACAGATGATGACAGCCAAGTTTTAACCATAATTCTAAGTTTTCTCAGGCTTCCCATAAGATTACCAGTGTCCAACAATCAGCAGTATGTAATGTAGAGAAGTATACCCCAAATTCCAAAATATTGTTTATGAATGTTTGTTTTTATATAAGGGAGCTGATTCTAAATTGTTATTGGTCATAGTCAATATTTTTTGAAATATGAAACAAGGATGTATATAGAAACAATAAAGAAAAGGGTAGATAATTATAATAAAAGGTATTATAATAAAAGGTATTAAAATACAAAAGGTATTTTATTGAATGTACTTTAATTGAACGAACCACTGTTAATCTCAAAATACTTTACATTGGTGTATATTTTGGTTTATTGATACAAATTTAAGGTCAGTTTTGTTATACTGTATGTATATTTCTACTATTGTTTAAGGTATTGTGTTTATGAAGCTCATTTAAAAATGTAACGTATAAATAAAATATAGATTAATAGTCACTTATAATAGTCAAACTTATAATCATGTTAGTTAGGTTTTCTAGATATTAAGAGATATATTTCAGATGGATAGGTAATCTTAAAACAATTCAAAGACCTACAGAATATGACATCTAAAGTTTTAATAACTTAGACTTTTCTCAACAATGAGACATTCTGCTCCTGGCAGAACCAATTGCTTCAAAGAGGATGATAGACACCAAAAAATCATTACGTAGCTTGCTTTCACTATGGCAAGGCTTGCTATTTTTTGTAACAAACTGTTTTTGTCTGTACTGTTGACAATATACTGAATAAACTTGACATGCAGGACCCAAAGGAAGACCACTGCTAAACTTTGCCAAAACAAGGTAGGATGGTCCTTCAGGGTTCCTGTTTCACAGAAGAAGCTGCCAGACATTCTGCACAACATAGAGTTAAGAGACGGATGAATTTTGCCAATATAGTATTTCAAATTTGATGATTCAAGGAAAAGTCTTCCAGATTCTCTAGGCCTGTAGAATGAAGATGGATGCCCAATGCTACAGAAGAACTTTGGGTGATTGTTCAGGCAGCCCGATGTCACTTTCATTTCTAGAATGAAATGAAATTTGGAAGTTGTTGGCAATACACTTCCTATTTACTCAGGTAATATATCTTTCTGGGGTCTTTGATGGAACTGAAGACTAGATAATTATTATTTTCCTTATTATAGTAAAAGATCAATTAGATATGAAACTTTAGACTCACAAAGATAAGAGAGATGATAGTGTACCTTCCTTAGTTTTGTCAAATACAAATAGACAAAATATTATACATGTAATTCTTGCTTGTAAACAGTTTTTTATATGCAATTTTATTATATTAAATTTAGGAATCTTCCTTTTTTATTAGACAGAAAAGGGGAAATACTATAATATCTCTTTCTATACACTGTTAATATGTGTTATTCTCATAGGTTGATAAATAAAACTGTTTTAGTTTATTGCAAGGCAGTATAGATGCAGGCAGGAAATCCAAGCAGAGATATAAGAGAAGTTTTGTGTCTGGGAGATGCCATCCAGCCGCTAAAGAGAACAACCCGCCAGTGGACAGGCAATGCCATGGCTACATGGCAATATTTAGATTTTTAAAAATGGGATAATTTAAAAGGTAGAGCTAGCAAGTAATAAGCTTGAGCCATTGACAAAATATTTACAATTAATATTAAGCCTCTCAGTGGTTATTTTAATAGTGGCTGTGGGACTGGAAGGGATGAACAGCCTCCATTTACACATGATGACATAACTTTCCTTTCAAAAACATTCTACTTCTCAGATTCATTAAATTACAACCAAAGTTTTAACTACTTAGTTGTTAAAAGCATTAAGAATAAGCCAAATCTACACATATAATGGGTATAGGTAACCACAGTAAATTTAAAGTCAAGTTGAAAAATTCTAAAAAAATAAGATGTTTCAGAGAACTGCAGACAACGTACTAGTTTTAGCAGAAAGATTACCATAAAAATCCCCTAGTTAAGAAGAATGATAGCTTCTATTTCTTGTAAAGATGATATTAACATAACATTCCTGTCAACAATTGGAGAATGTAATGAAGGCAACAAAATTGCCCAATTAACCAAGTGTGTTTGTATCAAACAATAGATATTCCAAATAAATTCCCTGAGAATAATTTTCTCTTTCTAATTCCTTGAGCATTATGTAATTAAAAAGCAACACCTTTGTTGCTCATAATTATGGGCACAATAGTAAAAGGATGCCAGAAAACGTTACAGTTGTTTTAATACCTATTTTGATAATGCAATAATTAAAGCATCTTCTTCATGAAGTGTACATTATTATATAATCACATTCATATCATTTTATTCCTGTCTAGTTTAATGACATTTTCCTTCCTATAGTTCCATATTTTAGAATTTGTAGGCTGTGTTTGAGAAATACCTATAGATGAGAATTTTCAACATCTTTATGATAGTGTTTTATCATAATTTAACATATAAATGAAAAAATACTGATATTTACTAAATAATTCAATCCATCATTCAATTAGTGATAGGGTAGGAAGGTATCTCAGTCAGTAAAGGACTTGTCTTGTGTATTAGTTAAGTTTCCATTGCTGTGATAAAGAAAGCAACACGACTAAAAGAAATTCATAAAAGAGTGTATGTTGGCTTACTGTTTGAGGTAAAGAATCCATTTGACAGAGAAGAAATGACAGCAGACAGTTTTATCAAGAAACTAAGAGATCATACCTTCAAAAGTAAGCATGAACCAGAGAGAAAGTGAAAAGTGGGACAAGGATATGAAGCTCAAAGCCCACACCTACATGACACATTTCTTCTAGTAAGGCCACACCACGTTCACAAAGAGCACCACTAACTGAAGATCAATTTTTCAAATGCCCAAGTCAAATGCCTGAGAGACCTTCTTTCTAAAATGACTACATTTCACTCTAAATTAGGAAAACTCCTAAGAAAAAAATGATGGGAGAATAGTGAGGGATCTCTGGACCAAAGCAGACTTGGAACCCAGCAGGTCAAATAATAAGTCACGTAACTCCATATCTGGTGCCAAAGTGGATAATTGGCTCAATCTATTCAGTTTTGTTGCCTGATTCACATGTCTCTCCTGTACTGTTCTACTCTGTATATTCACCTGTTCTTGACAGTTGGCTCACTGGTCTAGTATCTCCAAAATCATGGGGCTGTATTCAAACACAGGCTTCACTTTCAAAGCTTTATGAAATGGCTTCTGATGACCTCCTGACTTCCCATGGCCTTCTTCAAACAGCAACTCCAGGACTGCCACACTTTGACCTCAGCTGCTGTCTGAAGTTATGAAGAATCCACAACCATTCTCACTCTTGAACTTTTCATATTTCCAAAACCAGTTCTATATGGACAACACCATCACTTTTGGCTGCCAGATCGATAGACTCTGGTCCCTTGAATCAAATTCACTAACACTTTTGTATGTGAAAGCTTTCTAGGAGCAAAATACTTCTTCAAACTTTCCTTTTCACAAGTTGGAAGCTTAGTGGTGAGGGCAGTATCTTGTCCTGAGGACATCATATTTACTCCTTCAGTGAAAACAAGACTTTTCTTTAACAGTACTTTTGGTGCTTTGAATAATATGTCTTCCCTGGGTATTGGACATTAGAATACTTGGTCTCCACCTGGTGACTACTTGCAGAAGATTAGGTTGTGTGGACTTGCCACAGGAAGTATTCCCTTTGGAGAAGGCTTTAAGGTTTCAAAAAGCTCATGACATTTTGAGTTAGTTCTCTGTTCCTTCTGCTGGTGGTTCAAATGTGGGCTCTTACCTGTTCCTTCTGTTGCTTTCTACCTAATAGCTTCAATATGCGATCATGGACTCTAAATTTAAGTTGCATTGGCTATGGTGTTTTACACAGCAATATAAAGACAATTAAGACGCCCTAATTTTCTTTTTTTTCTTTTTCTTTTTTTTTATTGTTAAAAGCAAAATTTACATTTACTCCCCTTGTTCCCGGCCCTCCCACTCCCCCATTACCCCACCGCCCTCCCCCTGCTTCCTTAAGATGGTGCAGGA
>JAQHUG010000359.1:994732-1013345 GCA_028555095.1 Dicrostonyx torquatus
TTCTTTTAACAATAAAAAAGAAAACAAAACAAAACAACAGCAACAAAAAAAATAGGAGGATATATCAATAGACAATGAGGAAATCCAGAAAAGCATTAGGTCACAATTCAAAACCTGGTATTCCACACACTTGGAAAATGTGAAAGAAATGAACAAATTTCTTTAGAGACACCATTTAGCCAATATAAATTAAGAGCAAATAAATGAGAACTATTGTCTTATCTTTAAAAGTCTCCAACCTAAAATGTCCAGGGATAGACTGTTTTGGCTTTTTGTTGTTGTTGTTGTTTTGAGACAGGGTTTCTCTGTAGCTTTGGAGCCTGTCCTGGAACAAGCTCTTGTAGACCAGGCTGGCCTTAAACTCACAGGAATCCTCCTGCCTCTGCCTCCCAAGTGCTGGTATTAAAGGCATGCGCCACCATCACCTGCCAGTATAGATTTAATGCAGAATTCTACCAGAATTTCAAAGAAATCTATTATCAATGCTCTTCAAATTATCCCGCAAAATAGGAACAGAAAAAATATTTTCAAATTCCGTTAATGAAATCATAGTCATCTTGCTACTCAAGCCACGCAAACACTTAACAAAAAAAGGTAATTAAATACCAGTTTCTCTCATAAACATTGATGCAAAAAATATTCAGTAAAATACAGGAAAACTGAATCCAAGACACATCAAAAAATCATGCATCATAAGCAAACAGGATTTATCCCAGAAATGATGTAGGGAAGGTTCAACATATATAAAAAATCTGTCAAAAAACCTATCATATAAACAAACTGAATGAAAAAGAGCATGATAATTTCAGGGATACAAGGGACATACCTAAATTTAATAAAAGCAAATTTCATCAAGCTTATAGTTATCAAATTCAACATAGAGAAAATAAATGCAATTCCACTAAAATCAGTGAGAAGATCAGGCTGTGTGCCCTCTCCATACCTGTTCAATACAATACTTGAAGTTATGCCTATAGCATTAAAACAAGCAGTGGAAATCAGAGGGATACAAATGGGAAAGGAAATAGTCAAATTATCATCATTTCCAGATGATATGATAGTTTCCACAAAAGATCACACAATTTTTACCAGGGAAGTCCTACCATTGATAAAAATCTTAGCTAATTGACTGCATACAAGATTAACTCAAAAACTATAAATAGCCTTTCTTTGTACAAATGGACTGAAAAAGAAATGAGGAAGATAACACCCTACAAAATAGCTGCAAATAATACAAAATAATCTTATTGTAGTTCTAACCAAGCAAGAGAAAGACCTATATGATAAAATCATCAAGTCTTTGCAGAAATAAATTGGAGACGATATCAAAAGATGAAACGATCACCCATTTCTATGGATGGGTAGGATTAATATAGTAAAAATGTCCATCTTACCAAAACCAATCTATGTGTTCAATGTAATCCCCAGTAAAAACTTAAAACAATTCTTTACAGACCATGAAAAACCAATAAGCAAGTTTATGTGGAAAATAAAAAACTCAGAATATCTAAGAAAATTTCAGAAGAATTTCTGAAGGTATCACTATTCTTTTTTCAAGCTCTACTAAATAGCTATAGTAATTCAAGAAGCTTAGTGTTTAGCATAAAACCAGACACGAGGATCAATGGAATTGAATAGAAGAACTAGCCATAAATCAACACTTCTATGAATACCTAAATTTCTACAAAGAAACCAAAATTATTCAATTGACAATAGAAGATATCTTCAACAAATGTTACTGATATAACTGCATGTTGGCATATGTAAAACTTCAAATATATCAATATCTACCACTGCAAAAAACTCAAGTACACATGGTTAAAAGACTTCAAAGTAAATCCAGATACACTGAATCTGATAGAAAAAAAGGTGGGAAATAGAATCGGACACATTGGCACAGGAAAACACTTCTTGAATAGAATATCAATAGCATAGACACTCAGATTGATAATAAATGGGACCTCAGGAACCTGAAAAGATTCTGTAAGACAAAGTACGCAATCAAGAGGACTAAATATCAGCCCACAGAATGGGAAAAGATATTTGCCAACTTCATATCTGACTTATCTAATTGCCAAATTATATAAAGAACTTGAGAAACAAGACATCAAAATTCCAAATAATCCAATTAAAATGTTGTACGGATATAAACAGAGAATTATCAGCAGTAGAATCTCAAATGGCTGAGAAACACTTAAAGAAATGTTCAACACCCTTAGCCATCAGAGGAATGCAAATCAAAATAATTCAGATTTCCTCATTTATGTGTCAGTGTGGCTAAGGACAAAGATACAGGTGACAGGCTCATGCTGGAGAGGAAATGGAGCAAGGGCAACACTCCTCCATTTCTGGTGGGAGTACAAACTTATAGAACTACTTTGAAAATCAATATAGCCATTTTTCAAAAAGCTGGGTATCAGCCTACCACATGTCTACCTATACCACTCCTACACATATACCCAAGGGATGCTCTATCATGCCACATGGACACTTGCTCAACTATATTTAGAGCATCTTTATTTGTAAAAGCCAGAACCTGGAAGCAATCTAGATGTCCTTCAACAGAGGACATGCAAAGGAAATGCAGTAGTGAACTGCAGTTATATTTTAATGCCTATTAAATACAGAAAACAACATCCAGTGTTTGAAAATTAGTCTTGTTCTTATCAGAGTTCTATGTTTAAAATCCTGGCAGTGAAATGTAACATATTGTGGGAAATTGGAAAGTTGGTTCCTTTTATTCTATTTTGACTATATATGCTGACCATAGTTTTCCATCCCTGCACTCATCCCAATACCCTTACCCTCCCTCCTGAATCCACTCATCCTCTTACAGAAAATGGTAAAAAAAAAAAAGTTTCATAGAGCTGCCAGGAGGCCTTCATTCTTCCCATCATGCCTGCAGTTTTACAATTAAAACTAAAAGTGATTCTGACAGCATAGCAGAATTATGTGATAACCAAGATAAATAACCCTGTGAAGTGTTTTGGTAATAAGCATGAATTTAAAACTAGCTTCACTTTTTGCATCTTTCTTTTTTCTTTCTTCCTTCTTTATTTCATTCATTCTTTCTTTCGTATGTATTTTATATCCTGGCAAAAGCTTCCCTTCCCACACCCATCCTCCCAATCTCTAGCCCCACCTCCACCATTGGTTTCAAGCCTCTAATATGATTCCTTTGTTTGTGTTAAGGAAAGTGAAGTCCTACCATGGATATCAACAAAATATGGCATATCAAATTTCAGTAAGACTAAGCACTGCCAATGTATTAAGGTTTATCAGCGTTACTGGGCATGAGTAATGGATTTCCAAAAGCAGGCAAGAGAGTCAAAGACAACCCTTGCTCCCACTGTTAGTATTCTCTCGTGAACACCAAGTTAAAAATCCATTACATATATGCAGTAGATCTAACATAGCTGCATACAGGCTACATGATTGATGATTAAGTCTCTGTTAATCCTTAAGAGCCCAGATTATTTGAGTCTATGCTTTTAATTTAATTTTAATTGGTGCCTCTATCTCCTACTATCTTATCTGCCCCTCTTTTGTGAGATTTCCTGAGTTAAGCCTAATGTTTGGCTGTGTGTTTTTGAATCTGCTTCCATCAGTTGCTGGATGAAGGCTCTTAATGATAGTTGAGTTAGGTAACAATCTGTTGTGGAATATTAGTTTAAGATATGTTACATTTGTTTATGCTGTGGAATATTTGTTGAATGATGCAAAAATTTGTTGTATTCTTTTCTTTTACATTTGTTTAGCTCTGTGAAGGTGTGTTACTTTGCCTGTCTAAAACACCTGATTGGTCCAATAAAAAGCTGAATGGCTAGGCAGGATTGGGATAGGAGTGACATCTAGGCAGAAAGAATAATTAAGAGAAAAAGAAAAGAAGGATGAATGAAAAAGGATATGGAGAGGTGGACACAAAGAGCCAGCAGCACAACAAGCCATGAAGTAAGAAGGAAAAACAGGTATATAGAAAATAGAAAGATAAAAATCCCAGAGGCAAAAAGGTAGATGAGGTAATTTAAGAAAATATGACTAGAAACAAGCTGATCTAAGATTGTGCATTCATAAGCAAGAATAGGTGTCTGTGTGTCTATTTGGAAGCTGGGTTGTGTTCCCACAGAGAATAGAATAAAAATAGCAAACTACACCAATCTACAAATGTAACAGATTACTTTTTGTTATGATTACATTTATAATTTCTTTCTCCAGGCATGTTTGGTTATATCCTAGGTCTATGGGTCATACAGCTTTGGTTTCTTGCACTCCAGGGAGTAACAAGGATAGACTTATTCTCTCCCTCATTCTCTCTAACTTGATCACTTATAATTCCATCCCTACTTGCCATAGGCTAATCACAAAATCTCCTCTATTTCCCCATCTTATGGCAATCCTAGCATCCATCTCCTTGAATTTTCCTTGTTAAATAATTTCTCTGCGTCTCTGTATTTTAAAATAGCCATCCTTTAGTTCAAAGCAAATATCCAATTATAAATAAGTACATATGTACTTTCAGAGTCTGGGTTACTTCCCTCAGGATTATGTTTTCTAGTTAAATTCAGTGATCTGCAAATTTCATGATATCATTGGTTTTAAAAACTGAGTAATACACATTTTTGTAAGTGTGCCACACTTTCTTTACCTGTTCCTTCGTTGAAAGCCATCTAGGTTGTTTCCAGGATATAGCTATTACAAATAAAGATGCTTTGAATATAAATGAGTTAGTGTTTTGTGGAATGATTGAGCAATCTTTGGGTATATATTCAAGTGGTACAACTGGATATTATGATAGATTTATTCCCAGTTTTCTGAGAAATGACCACATTGATTTTCAAATTGCCTGTATAAGTTTTTACTCCCACCAGCAATGGAGGATTGTTCCCTTTGCTCCACATCCTCTCCAGTATCAGATGTCACTTGTGTTTTTGACCTTAGCCAATTGAACAGGTGGAATCTAAGATTTGTTTTGATCTGCATCTGTTTGATGGCTGAGAATGTTGAACATTTCTCTAATTGTTTCTTGGCTGTTTTTGATTTTTCTGTTGTGAGTTATCTGTTTATATATGTAGTTCATTTTTTAACTGGATTTTTAGGTTTTTATGTGTAATTTCTTCAGTTCTTTATATATAATTTTGGAAATCAGCCCCCTGTCAAATGTGTTGGTAAAGATCTTTCCTATTCAGTAGACTGCTGTTTTGTGATATTGGAGACCTTTGTTTTACAGAAGCTTTTCAGCTTCCTGAGTTCCTGTTTATTAATTATCAGTTAAAGTGTCTAGGCTATTGGTATTGTATCCATGATGTTGTCTCTTGTGTTAATGCATTCAAAGCTGTTTCACATTTTCTTTTCTATCAGGTTCAGTGATTTGGATTTATGGTGAGGTCTTTCATCCACTTGGATTAGGGTTTTATGCAGAGTGATGTTTATGGTTCTATTTGCATTTCTCTATATTCCAATATCCAATTATACCAACAGAATTTGGTGAAGATGCTTTCTTCTGTCAATTGTATAATTTTGGCTTCTTTGTCACAATCAAGGGTCCATAGATATGTCCACTGATTCATCTATCTGTTTTTATGCCAATGCTAATAGCTTGTATTACTATAGCACTGTTGTTGAGCTTGATATCATGGATGGTGATAGCTTGAGAAGTTATTTTATTGTACAGGACTGTGTTAGCCATTCCGGGGTTTTTTGTTTTCCCATATGAAGTTGAGTTTTGTTCTTTCAACGTCTTTAAATATCTGCATTGGAATTTTAATGAGGATTGCATTGAATTGAATCTGTAGATCATTTTTGATAAGATGACTATTTTTACTACTTCATTCTTCAAAGACTTCAAGTTTTGTCATACAGGTCTTTCACTTGCTTAGTTAGACAAAAGCCGGGATAGTTTATATTATTTGAAGCTGTTGTGAAGTGTATTGATTCCTTGATTCCTTCCTCAACTAATTTATCATTTGTATATAGGAGAGATACTGATTTTTATTTTTAGTTAATCTTGCATCTAGCCAGTTGAAAAAAAAGGTTTAATGAACTGCAGGAGTTCCCTGGCAGAACTTTTGGTAACTTTGTATACTATTAAATCAGCAAATGATGACTCTTTGACTTCTTCATTTCTAATTTGTATACTCTTGATTTCCTTTAGTTGTTTATTGCTCTAGCTACAACTTCAAGTACTATACTGAGTGGTTATGGATAGATTGGACAGTCTTGTCCCTAATTTAGTGCAAATGTTTTGATTTTCTCCTCATTTAATTTGGTGTTAACTATATGCTTGGAATATATTGCCTTTATTATGTTTAAGATGCCTAATGTAGCCTTATTTTTTCCAGGACACTTATCTTGAAAAGGTGTTATATTTTGTCAATGGGTTTCTCAACATCTAATATGTTGATTATGTGCTTTTTCTCCTTTCAGTTTGTTTAAGTGTAGATTACATTGACGGATTTCCATACATTGAACTATTTCTGCATTTCTGGGATAAAGCCTGCATGATTAAGGTGAATGATTTTTTAAATGGATACTTGGATTCTGTTTACCTGTATTTTATTGACTATTTTTGAAAAAAATGTTTATAAGTGAAATTGGTCTGCAATTATCTTTATTATTTGAGTCTTTGTATGTTTCGGGCATAAGGGTCACAGTGGCCTCATAGAGAGAATTTGGTAATATTGCTTCTGTTTATATTTTGTGGAATAATTTGAGGAGTATTCATATTTGTACTTCTTAGATAGTCTAGTAGACTTCTGCTCTGAAACCATCTGACTCTGGACTTTTTTGATTGGGAGACTTTTAATGACTGTTTCTATGTCCTTAGTGGTTATAGGTCTACTTAAATTGCTTATCTGATCTTTATTTAACTTTAGTAAGTGATATCTATGAAGAAATGTGTCCATTTCTTTAGATTTCCAGTTTTCTGGCTTACAGGTTTTTGAAGTATGATGTAATGATTTTCTGGATTTCCTCTAAGTCTTTTATTATTCTCTTTTTATTTAGGTATTCTCTCTTCCTTTTATTAGTTTGGTTACAATATTATCTATTTTGTGAATTTTCTCAAAGAACCAACTCTTTGCTTCATTGTTTCTTTATATGTTTCTTTTTGTTTTTATTTTATTTATTTTAGCCCTTAGTTTATATCTTCTTTTCTACTCTTCTTCAATGTGTTTTGCTTTGTTTTGTTCTAAATCTTTTAGGTGTGCTCTTATGTCACTAATAGGAGCTCTCTTCACATTTTTTAAGTAGGCATTTTGTGCTATGAACTTTCCTCATTAGCCCTGGTTTCATTCTGTCCCATAAGTTTGTTGTCCATTCATCTTCGCTGAATTCTGGAAGCCTTTAATTTCTTTCTTTATTTCTGCCTTATTCCAGTAGTCGTTCTATAGAGAGTTGTTCAGTTTCCATGAGTTTGTAGACTTTCTGTTGTTGAAATCCAGGTTTAATCCATGGAATTCTGATAAGATAAAGAGGTTATTTCAAATTTTTTGTTTTGTTAAGATTTGCTTTGTGGCCTATATGCTCAGTTGTGGAAAGGTTCCATAAGGTGCTAAGAAAAAAGTATATTCTCTTTGTTTTGGTGGAATGTTCTGCAGATATCTGCTAGGTTTATTTGAGTCACCACATCTATCTGTTAGTTTTGTTATTTCTCTCTTTAGTTTCTGTCTGGATTACCTGTCCTTTGGTAAGTCTTCCACTACTATTGTGTGTGGTTTGATATGTTATTTAAGCATTAGTAATGTTTATTTTACAAATATTGCTGTCCTTGCATTTGGGGCATAGATGTTCAAATTTAACACATCACCTTGGTGAATTTTTCCTTTGATAATATTAAATATCATTCTCTAACTCTTTTGATTAATTTTGATTTGAAGTCTGTTTTCTTAGACAATAGGATAGCTATATCATCTCGTTTCTTATGTCCATTTGAATAGAAAATATTTTTATAATCCTTGAATCTTAGGTAATGCCTACTTTTGATGTTGTGGTGTGTTTCCTTTATGCTGTCGATGGGTGGATCCTGATTTTGTGTCCATCTTATTAACTTCTGTCTTTTTACCAACAAATTTAATCCATTTATATTATAGGATGTTAATGATTATAGATTAGTAATTTTTGTTATTTTTATTGGTAAAGGTGTTGTTAGTATATGTGTGTGTGTTTACATGTGTTTGTGTCTGTTTTGTGTGTGCATGAGTATGTATGTGCTTGTATGTTTATGTGTTTCCCTTCTTTTGGTTTTACTAGTGTGAGATTATCTATGGCTTATATTTTTATGGGTGTAATTAACTTCCTTGAGTTGACTTTTGCTCATAGTACTGTACCATGAATAATAAAAACAAAGATTCAGAAACTGGGGTTCAACCCAAAAACCAAAAAAATAACAAAGCAGTCAAGCCACTCAAGAAATCTTACCTCTACCAAGACTGGGCAACCACAGACTAAGCAGACTAAGCAATGTGAAATTTTCTCCTCTTCCATTTTATATTTCCCCTGGTGCTGGGATTAAAAGTGTAACTCCTTAGTATTAGGATTAAAGGTGCAAGCCACTGTCACCTGGATTTTTTTCAGCATTTATCTTGCATAGCCCAGGGTAGCCTTGAATTCTCAGAGATCCATCTGCCTCTGTCTTCCAAATCCTGTGATTAAAAGTGTGTGACACCACTACCGGACCTTTAGTCACTTAACTATGCCCTTCTGCTCTTTATGGAAGCTTTATGTATTAAAACATAAATAAAATATCACTATATAGCACCTTCTGTATTGCTGGATTACTGTTAGATATTGTTTATATTTGGCTTTATCATGAAATATCTTGTTTTTTTTTCACCTATAAAGATTGTAGGTTTTGCTGGGTATAGTAGTCTGGGCTGGCACCCATGGTCTCTTAGAATCTGCAAGACATTATTCCAGTCCCTTCTGGCTTTTCCAATATCTATTTAGAAGTCAGATGTGAATCTAATAAGTCTGCCTGTAAAAGTTACTTATCCATTTTCCCTTGCTGCTTTTAATATTCTTTCTTTGTTCTGTATGTTTCATACTTTTAATATTATGTAACATGGATATTTTCTTTTCTGATCTATGTTATTTAAAGTTCTGTAAGATTGTTGAACCTTATAGGCATGTCCTTCCTTAGGTTACATAAATTTTATTGTATGATTTTCTTAAACATATTCTCTGAGTCAGGTGATGGTAGTGCATGCCTTTAATCCTAGCACTCAGGAGGGCAGAGGCAGGTGGATCTTCATAAGCCTGAGGCCAGCCTGGTCTATAAAGTGACTTCCAGGACAGCCAGAGATACACAGAGAAGTCCTGTCTCAATATATATTCTGTGTTTTCAAGTTGGGACTTTTCTCCTTCTTATACACCTATTGTTCTTAGATTTAATCTTTCACAGCATCCCAGATTCCAGATTTTGTATTAGTAGTTTTTTTAGAATTACCACTTTCTTTGACAGTTGAATCTTCTACCATATCTCCAGTGCCTTAGATTCTCTTTTCCATCTTTTCTATTCTATTGGTGATGCTTTTATCTATATTTCCTGTTCACTTATCCAGATTTTCCATATCCAGACTTCCCTCAGTTTGAGGTTTCCTTATTGCCTTGTTTTTGATTTTCAGGTCTTGAATAGTTTCCTTCACTTGTTTTTTGCTTTTTTTTTAAACTTTGGATGGGGTTTTGTTTTATTTTGTTTTTATTGGTTTTTCTGCCATTCTTTAAGGAATTTCTTGATTTCTCCCAATTTTTGATTGTCTTTTCCTCAATTTCTTTAGAGGGGTTTCTATTTTCTCCTTAATAACCTGTATCATCTTCAAAAATTTGGTTTTAAGGCCATTTTCTTGTGTTCATAATAGGACATGGAAAGATGCTATCTCTCACCACGTCGCTGCTTTGACTATCAAAGAAACTGCAATTCTCTGGGATAACTGCCACAGTGCAATTGCTCTGACAGTTTTTCAATAGTTTATGAGAATGTAAATGCTGGGCTCACTTTAGCCATTTGTGTAAAAATCTCTTGACAAAAGAGATAGTAATTGGTAGAAATTTTGTAACCGTAAACATATTTTGAGAAGCTCAGACACTCAATGATTTTTGCTACTACTTGAAGTTTGTGAGCAGAAAGTATAAGAAAATATGTTTGCTATAAAGAAAAGGGCACCATACCTTATGGTTTGTTCTGTATAAGATCCTTTTCTAACACTCAAAACAATAATCAGAAGTAAAAATTTGCTTATTCTAAAGAAATATCAGAATCTTTACTCCAGGAGTTTTCTGGAAACACAATGGAACTATAATCAATAATTTGACAGGGAGAAATATATTATTCCCATATCTTGGTGTACATTAACTTTAAATAATCACATAGTATCTAGCCTAAATTTATTTCTATTATGATGTAGCAAGTGTTAGCTTTGCAAGTTGTCTGATATCCTAAAATGAAAGACTGCCTATGTACTGGTTTAACTTTTGTGATTCATTCTGGTTCAGAATTGGGTAATCAGGCTAGGCAGTGGTGGCGCACACCTTTAATCCCAGCACTTGGGAGGCAGAGGAAGGTGGATCTCTGTGAGTTCGAGGCCAGCAGCCTGGTCTACAAGAGCTAGTTCCCGGACAAGCTCCAAAAGCCACAGAGAAACCCTGTCTCAAAAAACCAAAACAAAAAAAAAAAAAAGAATTGGGTAATTAAAGAAAGAGAATCATGAGACATGATCTAGTCAATAGATGTGTGCTGTTATTATTGCCAAACAGAAATACAATATTCTTTCAATATGATTCCATCATTATGCTTCCTCATAAACCAATTACACTTACCACATTTATTGACTTGGTTAGGAAGACTTTACTCTTTCTGTGTAATGATCTGACTGTGTCACAGAGTAGATCAAACTGCATCTTTCTTTACATTCATGACGAAGTGCTCCCTTCATTGAATTTGTAGAATGTCTTCCAGCATCATTCTAATAGTTCAATTCTATTTTTTTCATGTTAATTAAAAAAATGCCATTTTTTCATAGTGGAAAAACAATTGAGGCAGTGTACATAATTCCTACAAATATTTGCCTCCCTTAGAAATGCAAAGAATGTTGTTGGTACCCCTCACAGGTAGGTTCACTATCTGTCACTCTATGTTATAGATCTTACTAACAGACTGGTCTTTTTTTCATTGCTGGAAAAGAACTATGATTCATTCATCATTTTCATCACATAAATGCCCTAAAATCTCTTCCATGTGTGATCAATATATTTGTCAAATAAATGAATGAATACTTTTAGATTGAATTTCCTTAGAATTTTACTCCATGAATATTGTTTCCATTCTTGCTGAATGTGGTTTCTCCTATTGTATTATTATATGTGTGTTACATTTAAAGTCAATTTATTCAGATTCTGATACTTGTAGCATTTGTAATAAATATTCTGATCATAGAACATTTCTGAAATTTACAGTGGAAAGAAAAATATCCAATTAATGCATATATTTATATAGTACTAATTAACTAATAACTGAGATACATTCTATATACCTTGTCAGAGAAATTATCCTTCCTAATTGCATGAAGGAACATGTTCAAATTATGAAGGATCTTATTCTGCAGTTCTAGCAGAGAAGGTAGTGATATATCCAGGTCTGGAAGCACAAGCCTGTAATGACAGTTATTCCAGAGGCTAAAGGATGGGAATTCTAATTCTGTGCCTTCTTTGGCTCCAGAGAAAAGTCAAGGCCAGCCTGGGTAATTAAGTAAAACCTTGTCTCAAAATAAAGCAAATTAAAAGGATAGTTAGAACTACAATTCAGATGTAGAACATTTTTTAGTGTGCATGACACAAGGTTCAATTCCAGTAAAACAATAACAAATTAATAAACAATAATAATGAACAACTAATTGTATCAGTACATATGCTCCTGGGAAGGTACTAGTTGTTTAATTAGTATCCTTTGCCTCATTTTTTGTAACATCACTTGTTAGAAGTCTTGAACTCTAGTATTTCATATACAAATAAAATGATTCTTATTTTCTGACTTTTATCTACCACTCAGTTACCACTTGAATTTACAAAATATATGCAAATGAAACATTTTCTTTCTTTTGGGTTGCCATGTCTAACCTCAATATGAGGGTGCTTCCTTTGTCTTATTGTATCTTATTTTGTAGTGTTTGGTTATTGTATCTTGGAGGTCTGCATTTTTCTAAAGGGAAATAGAGGTGAGTGGATCTGTAGAAGAGGAGAGGTGAGGGAAGCTGTAAGGAATGGAAGGAAAAACTATAGTTAGGATGTATTATATTAGAAAAGATCTATTTTCAATTTAAAAATGAGTTAAAAAAGAAAAAGAAATGCTGTGGGACAATGGTCTTATACATTGTCACTTTATTGAATTGTTTTAATAAAATGCTGATTTGCCAGCAGCCAGGCAGGAAGTATAGGTCCGATGACAAGGCAGGAGGTAGAGGTGGGGCAACAAGAACAGGAGAATTCTGGGAACAGGAAAGAGTCACTCTGCAATCATCACAAAGGAAGCCAGACACAGAGCAAGCAAGATGAGAAAGCCTCACTGATAAAAAGGTACCAAGCCATGTGGCTAGCACAAACAACAATTATGGACCAATTTAAGATATAAGAGTTAATAAGAAGCCTGAGCTAATAGGTCAACCAGATTATAACTAATGTAGACCTTGGTGTGTTTCTTTGGGATTGAATGGCTACAGGAATTGGCAGGACAGAAACCTCTGTCAGCAAATGGCACCTAATGTGGACCCAAATCCATTTAAAACCCGAGAGAGTTGGGGAAGTAATTCTAGCTCTCTGTTTGCTAAGAGGAAAGTGTGTTTCATTTGAGACAGGATTCCTGACTCAGCTTTACCTGTGAAAATCTTGCAGCCCTTTTAAAAGGCTCTGCCACAAAGCACTTAAATGGCATTTATAAATGGCTGACAGCATGTTTCTTCATGGTGGCAGGGATCTTTAAACTTCATAGAATTGTGGAAATAAGCATGGCTCCTGCCAGTACCTCCACCATGAAGTTAGACTCTCCAAAAGTTAAGGAATGACGTGTATCCAGATGTCAAAGCCATAGCTTTAATCCTAGCCATATCATTTAGCAAATTAAAGACACATGTGGTCAGAAAAAGAGATATAAAATAACGATAGTTTCAAAAATGAAGAAAACCTCTAAAAGTTTTATAGTGAGTTTAAATATATTAAATATATTAAATATATATATATATATATATATATATATATAGAGAGAGAGAGAGAGAGAGAGAGGCTTGAGACTAAAAAGAAAATTGAGAAAGTCCAGAGAGAAAGAGAGAGAGAGAGAGAGAGAGAGAGAGAGAGAGAGAGAGAGAGGAGTGGGTAGCTGGCTGTGGTGGCACACACCTTTAATCCCTGTTGGGTTGGGTGGTATACACCTTTAATCCCAACACTTGGGAGGCAGAAGCAGGCAGATCTCTGGGATTTCAATGACAGCATGGCCTACAGAGTGAATTCCAGGACAGCCAAATATATACAGAGAAACCCTGTCTCAAAAAGTCAAAAATGAAAAATAAAAATAAAAGTAAAGATGTTAAAATAAAGCCACATAAGGATAGAATTACACAGAGTATCTGGTTACTGTATGTTATACTGTTGCCTTTTAATTGTTTGATGGCTGAGGAAGGAGGAAGAGCTGCTAAAATACATTTGATTAAAAATGTGGCTGGATTAATTTACCTTGCCTTTAAAAATTTAAATGAAAAGCTATGTTACTTTGGAGAAGAGGTTTTGCTTCTCTTTCCACAGAAAATGAGAGTCTATGGAATCATTCCAGGCTAAGAAAAGTCAGGTTTGATCAAGAAAGACACTCTGAGAAATCTCTAGTAGGAGCAGATGGCCAAGTTGTCTGAGTTCTAGATGCAGAACAGTTTCAAGGCTGCTGGCTGAGATGATCAAGCCTCATAGAATACTATAGTCAATACTTGATCATAATTCTAAATTTTCTTTAGGTCCCCATAAGATTTTCAGCACCCCCAATCTACAGGAAGTGTCCTAGAAAACTATGCCCATATTCGCAAAAAATGGATTATGGATATTTTTCTTTATTTTGAGTGTTGGTTACAAGTTGTTCTTGATAATGGTCAGGAAGAAAGCTAAACAAAGGAGATAGATTCAGAACTCTTGTTTTGAAAAAAAAAAGGGGGAAAATGTTGTGGGACAATGGTCATTTACCCTATCATTTATATTGTATTATTTTGATAAAATGCTGATTGGCCAGTAGCCAGGCAAGAAGTATAGGTGGGGTGACAAAGCAGGAAGTAGAGGTAGGGCAATGAGAACAAGAGAATTATGGGAAGAGGAAAGAATCAGTCTGCAGTTGTCACAAAGGAAGCCAGACTCAGAGCAAGCAAGATGAGAATGTCTCACTGAGTAAAGGTACCAAGCCACCTGGCTAACAGAGACAATTATGGTCTAATTTAAGATGCAAGAGTTAAAAAGAAGCCTGATATAATAGGTCAATCAGTTTATAACTAATGTAGACTTCTGTGTGTTTCTTTGGGACTAAATGGATAGAGAACCTGGTAGGACAGAAACCTCTGTCAACAAAAAAGAAACTCCAAATGTACACACATGAAACATGTCTATGTGCAGCATAATGGACATAGGAATGATCCACAAGGTTTAAAATCCTAAATGTCACTGAAGTAAAAACAATTCTTAGAACATAACTGAACAGCAAGTAGGACTAAGATAGGGTATAGTTGTTCTACAAGGAAGCTACCGGAAGGCCCTGCATCTGTTGCTAACTGGACTGAAAAGTACTATTTATGTTTCCAATATATTTTGCCTCAAAAATACTCTTTTACTCCTACAAGGATATTCTTTTTACACGTATTTAATATTTTCATATAATTTTTATGTAAATTAAATATATTTGTTATGAAGACTACAGTTAATGAAGTATATGCTGTGAACATGTGTGTAGGGTTAATTTTATAAAGAATGAAGAAGGACTAATGAAACCAAGGTCACTAAATAATCTGTTAAGAATTAGCGAAAGTATAGTAAAATTGAAACTGGAAAAAACTTATTAAAAACCAATCATTACAAATGATGGTGTGTTAAGACAATCTACAGCTTCATCAGGAGCTAAAGAACAGGGTCTCTGTTTGAGAATGTGAAATCTTTTGTCAGAAGGACTTATCCAAATTTATTTTGATTCTATTGAAAAATACCTTAAAATATAATTTGGGTGATACCACATTGAAATTACTGCAATTTTATCATGATCTTCTATTAATTTTCGATGTCATTAGACTGTTCAAATATAAGGCTATTGATTTATTGACAGATCTGTGGTTCTTTCCTTTTTTAAAAAGTATTATCCTAACCATTTTTAAGGTTTAGTTTTATTTTATTTTTTTGTTTGTTTTTTTAAAATTTATTTATTATGTATATAGTGTTCGGGGCACCAGATATCAGATCTCATTACAATGGGCGTGAGCTATCATATGGTTGCTGGGAATTGAACTCAGGACCTCCAGAACACCAGTCCATTCTCTTAACCAGTGAGCCATCTCTCCAGCCCAGATATGTGGTTCTTAAATGTTGAAATTGCTCCTGAATTATCTAGGAAGCTTTAGAAGAAAAGGTCTGAGAAAAATGATTCAGATTTACTACATTTGACTTGAGGCATGAGAATATGCTTTTCTAGATTCCCAAATGGTATCAATTTGAAGTGGGTTCTTCCCTAAATTTTCATGTGCTGCATGCTTGGTCCCCAATGTAGTGTTATTGAGAGTTTATGCATTCCTAAAGCATGTGACATAATAGGTACATGGGGCACCATTGTCATAAATTAGTACATTTTCCTCAATGTTTGATTTAAGTGTCTTGAAAGTAAATTATATCTCATCGATTCAGTAATTTCCATGAGTGCTCACTATGGGAAAGTGTGTCAGGTTTTGTTTCTCTCCTTCACTCACATTGCTATTGAGTATGTTTATTTTTTTATCTTCCACTTCTCCATTATATACTAATATAACATGAAGCTCCCATTAGAAGCTGAGCAGATTTGAGTTTAGCACTTTTTGATTTTCTTAACAGTAGGAGTGACACAAAAATTGTATCTTCCCTTGTAATTTAAAGAATATCTACTGGTTCTGACTGCTAGGGATAGAGAGTCGAGTTTCTCTATGGATGTTGCTTATGAGAGATATTTCAATAGATGGTCAAACAACTATATACATACTGACATAATTAGGCAAATTGAGAGGGTTATGAAGGAGAAAAACGACATATGAAGTTAAGAGAGAATAATGGTCGGTGTCAGAAGAGGTATTAGAAGAGAAAAATAGTGGTTAGAGAGTGGATTTGGTTATTTGCTATTTTAATATTATCAAAGCTTCATATGATTACTATATGTGTACAATTTTTACTCCTGTTTTTCCATCCAATAGTAGAGATTCACACACACACACACAGACACACACACTTGTGTATATAAGTGCACAGCATTCATATCTCCTCAGCTAATTTAAGTGTGCATGTGTTTATAATATATATACATATGCATTATATATATATATATATATATATATATATATATATATATAATGCCATTAGGCTGCTCATATACCAGGTTGTTGATTAATTGACAGGTCAGTGTTTTTGAATGTTGAAATTGCTCCTGAATCATACATGAAGTTTCTGGAGAAAATCTCTGGGAAAAGTGGTTTAGATTTACTAGGTTTTACTCAATGCATGATAATATTCAAAGTATATTTCACAACTTCCTAGTGTGGATTGTGTTGTGTGGTTTTAATGGTTATGCTTTTTCAGATCAATAGTGAAAAGAAGTGAGTTGAGCAAGGAAAGTTACAAAATGTACAATTTGAGGAAAAAGGGGGCACCAGGAACTAGAATGGAGCAGAGTCTTGTGTCTGAAGATATGAACAGATTAAAGAAAATCCTGATATCAAATGAAATAAAGAGAGTTATGACCTCAGGGCAAGACCCCAGTCAGCTGTGCTTCCAACTTGTGAAAAGGAATTAAAGGAAATTTAAAAGGATGTAAAGAAAAGCTTAGGACCACATGTGGTGATGCACATTTTCATTCAAGCACTTCAGAAGCAGATGCCTGTAGATCTCGTGTATGAGACCAGTCTAATCTACAGGGAGTTCTATGACAACCAAACTCAGAGAGTGAAGGAAATCATTAAAAACAGAAAGCTAGTAGAGCTCAATAAAAATAAAAAATAAATAATTAAACCCCCACAAAACTAGTAAAAATGCATTTGAATAAGGGGGATCATATTCCAGCCAAAAAAAGCAGCAGAATTTGGTAGCTTCAGCTATATATGGTCAGGGATATAATATAGTCTAGGATATAAAAGAAGGGGTTATTGAAACTCCCTCCATTTATAAAGGAAAACTACTGAGGTCAGGTGTATGTTCAGGGTTTGCCTACTTGGAGGTCAAGAGAAGCCATTGCTTGAAGCTGTAAGGTAAAGCCAGGATTGTCTTGGAGATCTCAAGAAGTTGGAGAAGCCAGAGTTGTGGCATATCTGTCAAGGAAAACTGATAAAAGGAAGTAGAACCAACCCAATAAAAGAACTGTGTTGCAGTCAACAAAACAGAAATGAGATGAAGATCTGAAGAGTTCTTTGACATCAGATATGGAGAGACAGTGTTTAGGATTTTCCCAGATAGTTTTCAGTATTTTGCCTCAACATTATAAAAATTCTCTTGTTACTATCTAATGTTTGCTTCTTACTAGAAAAAGGGGAGTTTGGAAACTGCCCAATTTGCCACAATTACAGAAGCCCCATCTCTAGCTGTGGTCACAGTTATAGCTGATAAGCTTTTGTGCCCTGCAGAGAACATTTTTTATTCTCTTTCCTTTTTCTTTTTCAGGAATAAACTTGCTTCTAGTTTAATAGACTTTGGCGGTCTGTCACACATCATTGCATGACCCTGGACGCAGGAGTTTGTATGTTTGTTTTGATTTTTTGAGACAGAGTTTCTCTGTGTAGCCCTGGTTGTCTAGGAACTCATTTTTCAGACCAAGATCTGCTTGTCTGTGCTTTCTTAGGCAAATTCTTATTGGTAGCTTCTGTCAGCCTGTGCTGAAAGGCAGCAGAAGCAGTTACATCATCACCTGCTGCAAGGTGTGTCTCATTTCCACATTCATCTATGACCTCTGTATTTCCTATATGACACTTGTACCCCTTAAAAATTCCCTTCCATCAAAATGTTCTTTCTTTGCTCTTATGTTGCTCTTCTCTTGGTCTCTTGTATGGTTTCTCTGTCTGGCTATCTGCCTTTCTCTTGCTCCCACTCCAAGATAGCATACACCCTCCCAATAAACCTCTTGACCTAGCTCGGCTGTGGTGCGGGAGAATTGCATGTATTCTGTCTATCATGTTTTAAATAAATGCTGATTGGCCAGGCAGGAAGTATAGGCAGGTCAACTGTCCCGCGCAACCGTCTCGCCAGCAAGAACGACGCGGCACACAAGGATCCTTCTGCAGTAAGCTTTAATGCTCTTGAGAGGGAGAGCATAAGCTTCCAGAGCGGAGACTCAGAGGCGGGGGAACCCTTCCTTTAAATAGAGGCTTCTCCTCGCTTAGGACGT
>JAQHUG010000359.1:1042679-1082699 GCA_028555095.1 Dicrostonyx torquatus
TTGATCTTATATCCTGCGACTTCACTGAAGGTATTTATCAGTTGTAGAAGTTCTTTAGTAGCGTTTTTGGGATCACTTATGTACACTATCATATCATCTGCAAATAACGAAAGTTTAACTTCTTCCTTCCAATTCGAATCCCCTTGATCTCCGTATGTTGCCTTATAGCTATTGCTAGAAATTCAAGCACTATATTAAATAGATATGGAGAGAGTGTGCAGCCCTGTCTTGTTCCTGATTTTAGTGGAATTGCTTTGAGTTTCTCTCCATTTAATAGATGTTGGCTGTCGGCTTGCTGTATATTACTTTAATGATATTTAGATATGATCCATGTATCCCTAGTCTCTCTAAGTCCTTTATCATAAAGGGGTATTGAACTTTGTCAAATGCCTTTTCAGCATCTAATGAAATGATTATATGTTTTTTTTCCTTCAGTTTATTTATATTATGAATTACATTGATAGATTTTTGTATGTTGAACCAGCCCTGCATCTCTGGGATGAAGCCTACTTTATCAAAATGGGTAATTTTTTGTTGAATGTCTTGATCGTCACCACAGAAATTTCACATGATGGATGGTGATAGAGCCAGAGACCCACATTCATATCAGAGCAAGGGATTGAGCTACTCAGGTCCAGTGGAAGTGCAGAAGGAGGGAGAAGAGGAGCAGGGAAGTCAGGACCGTGAGGGAGTGGTCCACCAACTGAGACAGTGGTCTTGATCTATTGGGAGCTCATCAAATCCAGCTGGACCAGGACTGAATGAACATAAGACCAAACTGGACTCTGTGAATGGGGCTGCCAATGGGGACTGACTGAGAAGCCAATGAAAATGGCACATGGACCTATTTATCTCTTCTGCATGTATTGGCTTTAGGAACCTATTCTGTATGGATGCACACCTTCTTAGACTGAGATGGAGAGGGGAGGGTCTTGGGCTTTCCACAGGGCAGGGTATCCTGCCCCATCTTAAGAAGGCAGGGGGACGCTGATGGGGTACGGGGGAGCGGTGTCCCGGGACAAGGGGAGTAAATGTAAATTATTCTTTTAAATTTAATAAAAAATGAAAAAAAAAGAACAGGTAGTTTGCCTGCCCACAGAACTCTCCTATTCCTGAAGACCCTATCAACCAACATCTCTTCCCTTCTAACTCTCCATCCCCTTTGTTGTGCCAAAATTTGCAACTCAGGTGGAAACACCCTGCTCAATAAAATGCCATGCCAGTAGACAAAATTCAATGTAAACTCTTGCCTTTGAATATTCTTCACTCTTTCAGTGCCCTTACTCACTCAATCCCCTATCTCCCTTATTTTTGCCATGAGCCATCCCCTAACTCAAGCAGAGAACCCCTACTAGACAAGAGGCCACAGAGATCAGAAGACTAGAGAGGAAACAGAAATCAAGGAAAAACTTATATCCAACAAAGGCAAAGTTAGTAATTGAAATGTAGACCTAAATTCATCCAAAATATATAAAGAATTCAAAAAACTAGACTTCAACAAACTTAATAATCTAACCTAAAATGTCGGGCAATGATCTAGATTTAGAACTCTCAATAGAAGAATCTCAAATGGCTGGGAAACATTTATAGAAATGTTCAACATTTTTAGCCATCAGAGAAATTCCAATCAAAACTAATTTAAGATTTCATATTATACCTGTCAGAATTACTAAGATCAATAAAACAAGGGACAGCTTGTGCTGATTTGGATATTGATCTAGGGGTCCACTCTTTCATTGCCTGTAGGAGTGCAAACTTGTACAGACATTATGGAAAGTAATATGGAAGTTCCTGAGAAGAGTGGCAATCGATCTACCTTAAGAACCAGATGTCATTGTTGGGCATATACCCCAAAGAGACTCCATCCTACCCAAAGGACATTTGCTCAACTGTGTTTGTAGTGCCTTTATTCATAATAGCCAGAAATTGGAAACAGCCTAGGTTTCCTCAAAAAAAAGTGGATGAAGAAAATTTGGTACCTTTACCCTATGGAATATTACTCAACTGTTTAAAAACTTACATCTTGAAATTTGCAAGGATGCAACTAGAAAAAAACCACATCCTGAATGAGAGAACTTGGATCCTGAAAATAAGCATGTTATGTGCTCATTTATAAGTGGATATTAGCTCTTATCTACAGGATAAATATCCTACAATTCAGTGACCCAGAGAAGTTATATAACAAGGGTGGGATCTAAGGGACACATGGATCTCTTTGGGAATGGGATATAAAATAGATTTTAATGATTTTGATGGTGAACTGACGGTGGGTGGGGATGTGAGCACGTGGGTTCAGGTCACACAAAAGGAATGGAGTGAGAGAGTACAGGGAGAGATGACTCAAACTGTTGAACATTTGGCAGGGCAATGTAAAAACGTAGTGCAGTGGAAACTCCCTGGAATCTGTGAAGGTGATCCTAGCTAGAACTCCTAGTAATTGGGAATACAGAGCATGAGCAGGCGATCTTCTATAATTTGTAACTTGACAAGACTTTCAGTGTTGGAACTAGGACACAAACCCAGGCACAAATCTTTTGACCTACATTTTGTCCTTTCTGCAAGATGGGCTGAGGATATGGTGGTGCAGACAGAATATGGGTCATGACCAAATAATGACTGTTCTAACTAGAAGCCCACACCATGAGAAGTAGCCTATGCTGCACACTGCCTAGATGGCCAGTAGTGGGAGGCTGAATAGGCCAAAGACCTAGGATAGAACCAAACAAAATTGGCCAAAAAATAAAGTCAGAAGTAAACAAAGTCAATGAAATGACTATTAATGTTGTTCTATACTAGTATATTAATTTGTGTTTTAATAAAGTTTGCCTGAAAATCAGCAAATAAAAAGAGCTGGCCACTGGGTCTTACACCTACCTTAGACTGAAATGGGTGACTCTGCCTCCACCAATCCTCAGACTAAGACCAATAGTTAGACTTATCTCCTACCATCTTATATTCTTCTCTAGTGCTGGGATTCAAGGCATGCACCAATACTGCCCAGGTTCTTTGGCTATTGGGATTAAAAACATAAACCACCACAGCTTAGACTCTATGACTGACCAGTGTAGCAAGCTTTGTACTCTGATCTTAAGGCAAACTTTATTCATTAAAACACAAATAAAATATCACTTTATTTCACACTTTTGTCTAAAATATCAAAGAAGGTTATAACTAATTTAAGAAAGGCTGTAGGTACAATAACTATATACAATATATACAGGCAGTAAGTACATCAACAATGTTTAGTCGATTTGCATTTGAAAAATTTAGAGAAAATACTCTCTTATCTGTCCTATCTTAGTGAGTCCAAAGTCTTTTACCTAATTTATTTCTATCATAACTTGCATTACCACCCAAAACTAACTTTGATATCTCTCAACCTTATACACATTACACTTCTTCAGTGAATTTCTTTTCTGAGTCTCATAAACAAAGAAAACTACAACTGTATAGACTTCAACTCCTTCAGAGACCCAAGAAAGAAATAATATACAGGAAGTACTAGTGAGCGACTTTCAAAAAATGTGAGAAATGACAAAATCATCTGGCTGCCTGGTCAATCACCCAAGGTTCCTCTGCAACATGGGGACATCCATCTTCAGCTTTCAAACCTAGAGTATTTGACAGACTTTGCTGTAATGAAGGATATTTTTAAGGGCTCCTCCACCTTGTTTTGACAACATTTGGCATACACATTATTTGTGTGCTTTTCTCTTCTTTGGTATTTGCTGCTGTGAGATCATCTATTGTCTGTGTTTCTGTTGATGTAGCCGACTTCCTTGGTTTGGAGTTTTCCTTCTAGTTCTTTGTGTAGGACTGGGTTTGGGCTAGGAATTGGTTAAATCTGGTTCTGTGTTGGAATATCTATTTTGTCCTTCTATGGTGATTGAAAGTTTTGCTGGGTGTAGTAATATGGGTTGGCATCTGTGATCTCTTAATGTCTGCATAATGTTTGACCAGGATTTTCTGGCTTTCATTGTTTCCATTGAGAAGTCAGGTGTAATTCTGATAGGTCTGCCTTTATATTTTCCTTGGCCTTTTTTCGTTTGCAGCTCTTAATATTCTTTCTTTATTCTGTATCTTTAGTGTTTTGATTATTATGTGTCAAGGTAACTTCTTTTAATCCAGTTTATTTGGTGTTCTCTAATCTTCTTTTGTCTCATAGGGATATCTTTCTTTAGATTGGGAAAGTTTTCTTCTTTGACTTTATTAAATATATTTTCTGTGGGTTTGAAGAGGACTTTTTCTTCTATACCTATTATTCTTAGGCTTGGTCTTTTCATTGTGTCCCATATTTTCTGAATATTTTGTGTTAAGCTTTTGTTACATTTAATGGTTTCTTTGACTGATGAGTCTGTTTCCTCTATTGCATCTTCAGAACGTGTGATTTTCTCTTTTGTCTCTTGTATTGTGCTGGTTTTGTATGCATCTGTAGTCCCTGATCATTTTGTCATAATTCTGTTTCTATAATTCCCTCAGCTTGTTCTTTCTTTACTGTCCTTATTTCAATTTTCAAGTCTTTAATAGTTTCTTTCATATGTTTGGTTGCTTTTTCTTTGTTTTCTTTAAGGTATTTGTTGATGTCTTCCTTTTTGTTTGTCTTTTTCTCCATTTATCTTAGGGAATCTGGAATTTTTCATTTCTTCCTTAAGGCCCTCAAACATTCTCCTAAAGTCATGTATTAGGTCATTTTTTCTGTTTCACATATATTTGGTAGTTCAAGTCTTGCTGTTGTACGGTCACTAGTTTTTGCTGGTGTTGTGTTGCTCTTTGTGGTCTTGTATGTGTTTTTACTTTGTATACCCATCTTTTCCATTGATTCGTGTAGTTGGGGCCGTGTGTGACTCTGGGGATCAATCTTTCAGGTGCCAGTGGATACAAGGCTCAGATGGTTTCTCCAAATGGCACAGTCATGGCCATGGTTTCAGTTAACCTGTGGGCCACTCATTGTTCCCGGAGATTGCTTGGACCTAGGGTTCACTCTGTAATACCAGGGGATGTTTGGTCCTGTTCCCACAGACATTGCATGCTTGGGGCTCTTTCGTCTGAGGTTGCTGCCTTGGGCCTGCTCTGGAAGAGGTCCTGTCTCAGGCTTATTTCCTCAGAAGTTCTGGATTCATTCCTTGATCATCAGAGGTTTCTGATTCTGGCCTGTTCCATAGGAGGTTCCAGACTCGTGTCAAACCCAGAGGTCCTGGTTCAGGCCTATTCTCTCTGAGGTCCCAGATTCATACCCTGACCTGGTGTAGGAGGGTTCTTTTGTAGTTCTTTGCTTTCATTGGTTAATAAAGAAGTTGCCTTGGCCATTTGATAGGGCAAGACTTAGATAGGTGGGGAAAAGAGAACAGTATGCGGGGAAGAAGACTGAGTCAGGGAGAGAGCCCACCATGAAGTTGCCAGTGTTAGACATGCTGTATCTTCCCAGTAAGCCCACTACCTCGTGGTGACTTACAAGCCACCTTGAAATTGTTCTGAGCAGTTGGTAGACCTAAGACAATTATTAGTGTTGTTATTCAACTTAGTGGTATTATCATAGTCCTTAAGAATTCATCATTGTGGGGATTCAGCTTCCTTTTGGAGACTTGAAATTGTTTACCACAGAAAATTGATACATACTGAAACACAAAATTATGTACAAGAAGGTAGCTGAAAACTTTTTCTAGAATTAGTTAAAACACTATATGACTATTAATATTATGACAAAGTATATAATATTTTCTAGTCTTTGAGACAATATTTCTATCTTAAGAAGTTTAAAAGTCAACATAAAACCAAAAGATTATAAAGTTAGTGACATAACATAATCCTTCAACATTTGTTTTTCTTCTGTTCCACATCAGTTGGCTCTTCTTACATAAAACAGATTTTTTTCATTTTACTTTACCAAGCATGCTTAGGTTTAGAGAAAGAGCGAGCCACACTCCAACTTCAAAGACAGCTTTAGATTTTAATTTGACTAGAAATACAAAAAGACCATTTGCATTATATATCTGTAGATAAGAGTGGGAAAATATTTGGAAAGATTTATGAAAATTTATCTGTTGGAAATGTGATAGACTAATAAGCCAATTTCTTTTCTTGGGACATTTTGTTTGGATGATTTGTCTTTTTTTAAGATATCACATTTTTCCAGTGGTCTTTGGATTCCTTAGCTGGATGTGTTTATTCTTCTGACAGTGAACTCTAGCAAAGAGCTTGTGCTAATTTTTTTTAGGAGAGATTAATAAGAACTATCCCAAAAGAAATAAATTAACCTCATAAAGAGGGCTGATTGAATCCTTCACTGCATTATACATGGCACACCAACAACTGGAGCCCCTGCATTCTCTACTAATAAAAGTACATCAGGAAAGGCAGGTTACAAATTTTAAAAAATTAAGTAAAGTGGAACAAAGCCCTTATAAATCTATCCAAAAGTCAGAATTATATGTTATTCTCATGGTAATAATGGATGCTAAAAATGCACTCAATATAGTTACTGATTTGCAATATGTAGAAAAAGTTGTTTAACATATAGAAACCACTGATGATACAAAATTGACCTGGTTATTTGATGTAGGAAGGTCCTTCTGTATTTATGTTGCTTTCATTTGTTTGATTAAAGAGACTGCTTTGTCCTTTTCATAGGGCAGTCCTTACATGGGCAGAGTAGACAAAATGGAAGGCTGGGAAAGAGAAGGCACTGGGGCAGATGCCATGTTTCTCAGGCCTGAGATGGACGCAGGTTAGGATCTTTCCCGGGAAGCCACAACCCCGTGGTGACACACAGACTATTAGAAATGGGTTAAAGATGTAAAAGTTATCCAACAAGAGGCTAGAACTAATGGGCCAAGAAGTAATTTAATTAATACAACTTCCATGTGGTTATTTTGAATGTAAGCTAGACCAGCGGGATGGAACAAGAGACCCAGCCTGTGCTCATTACAATTATTTATTCAGGTTCAAAATGTAATCAGAAATAGGCTAGTCCCATTTACAGAATATACATCACATGCCATATGGGTCTGCCATATCTTCTAGCACAAGACAGTGTAGAAACTGATAAATTATTGGTTGAAAATGTGCTGAAGGCCTCAGAATGTCATAAAAATTATAATATCAATAGCAAAGTTTTAAATAAGGAGTTTTCTTTTTCTTTTTTATTGATTCCTAATTTTTATTTTATTTATAAATAATACCATTAAAAAATTTCACTTCCTCCCCTCCTCTCATTTCCCTCCTGCTCCTCCACTCCTGCTCCCCCTACCCCTCCAGTCCTAAGAGAGGGCAGGGTACCCTTCCCTGTGGGAAGTCAAAGGCCCTCCCTGAGAAAGGTGTGCATTCAAATAGACTAGGATCCCAAAAAGCCAGTACATGCAAGTAGAGACAAATCCCAGTGCCATTATCATTGGCTTCTCAGTCAGCCCCCATTGTCAGCCACATTCAGAGAGTCCAACTTGACTATCTGAGTTAGTAAAACTTGATACAATGTTCTGGCCACAACTTCAAATAAAAACTTCAGAGAAACACGAGTTAACACTGAGAGACCATCTGTAATGGTATCAGAAAATAATCTTGAAACTTAACCATTGTTTTAGTTTTTACAGGATCTCATATACATAACATCACCCACATGAGATCTAGAAATATTTCTAGAAGACAACGTCCTCTCTCCCAACAAAGTTTTTCCTCAGGGTTATAGACATCTAGTACAGGTTGGTTATAAGTGGTAAGGGTTTGGGGTGTAAATTAAGTAGGCTCAGAAATCTCTTCTGAAAATAAAAAGGGATTGGATTGGATAATATGTAGATTAGTGTCATCTTACACTAATAATAATACTGAGTAATAGTGAGAATAATTGTGAGGTATTATTTATAGACAATTTTCAGTGGTATAGATTCTTGTATATTGATATAATTTAAAATTATATTTGTTATATTGAATATGTTCCTATTTCTGTTTACAATATTTGTGCACCTATACAAAGTTATTTTGTCTTATTATATGCATGAATGTTTCAATCTTTGCTTAAGATAGTTTGTATATTGATACAATTTTAGGATATACTTATATTGACCTAAACATTTCTACATATGATCAACATACTTATACATTGATAACATTTTGAGGCCATTGTTCTCATTTGCTACACATTTATTTAAAGATTATTTAATATTTTAATATGAAATGTTAGTTTTTAAGCTATATCAGTGTTAAGAATTACAGTCCAGTAGCCATCCATGTTTGTCATACTCATAGTTAGACTAATCTGGTTCTTTAGATGCATAGATATTATAAACATAATTTTCAACCACTTCAAAGAACTATAGAATATGGCATTTAAATAACTTAGAATTTTGTTGATGTGAGATATTACTTCTGCTGACAGCACCCATCTATTTCTGAAAGAATGTTGGGCATTGAAGACACTCCATTTGGAGCTTGTTTTCTTTCTGTCAAAACTGGCCTTTGAACAAAGAACTGCCCCTGCCTCAAACACTGATAAAATGTATGGTGTCCAGAATGGACAAGAAGGATCCAAGAAAGAAAAGACTGCCAAATCTTGCCAGGACGGGGTAAGATAGGTTTTAAAATTTTCCTACCTCTAAAAATGGTCTGTCAGTTACTCTAGGCCTTAGCCAAAGATGGTTCCCCCAACATTACTAATGAGACTTTGGGTGATTGTCCAGGTAGGTGGTTGTCTCTGTCATTTCTTGCAATTTCTGGAAGTTGTTTGGTGGTTGGACTTTCTGTTTACTCAAGTAATATTCATCCCCTTCTCAGATCTCTGATGGGTTTGAAATCTAGATAGTTGTAGTTATGTCCCTCTCATGTCTTAGCCAAGCAATTTCTTCTTTTAAAATGTTTTTATTGAAGTATATAGTTTTCTCCACTCCTTTCCCCTGCTACTTTCTCCCAATGTTCCGATGTTCCAAATTTATTCAAGAGACAATGAATTTTTCTACTTTCCATGTAGATTAAATCCATGTATGTCTCTCGTAGGGTCATCTTTGTTGTCTAGTTTCTTTAGGATTGTGAATTGTAGACTGGGTTTTCTTTGAATTATGTCTAAAAGCAACTTATGAGTGAGCATATATTATACCTGACTTTTTTGGTCTGGATTACCACACTCAATATGGTGTTTTCTAGATCTATCTATTTGCCTGCAAATTTCAAGTTGTTATTATTATTTTTTCCACTGTATAGTAATCCATTGTGTAAATGTACCACATTTTCCTAACCTATTCTTTGGTTGAGGGACATTTAGGTTGATTCCAGGTTCTGACTATGACAAATAATGCTGTTATAAACACAGTTGAGCACATATCCTTGTGGTATGACTGAGCATCCTTTATGTATATACCCAAAAGTGATATTGCTGGGTCTTGAGGTAGGTTGTTTCCTAATTTTCAGAGAAAGTACCATACTGATATCCAAAGTGACTGTACAAGTTTGTACTCTCACCAGCAATGGAGGAGTGTTCCCTTTACCCCACATTTTCTCTAGCATAAGTTGTCATCATTGTTTTTTATCTTAGCCATTCTTATAGGTGTAAAATTGAATCTCAGTGTTTTGATATGCATTCCTCTGTTGGCTAAGAATGTTGAGGATTTCCTTAGGTGTCTTTCAGGCATTTTAGATTCCTCTGTTGAGAGTTCTCTGTTTAGGTCTGTACCCACTTTTTATGGATTATTTGTTCTTTTGAGGGCCAATCTCTTGAGTTCTTTGTATATTTTGGAGATCTGCCCCCTGTCCAATGTGGGGTTGGTGGAAATCTTTTCCTAATTTGTAGGCTCCTGATTTTTCAAGCTATTTCTAATATAAGACTTAGACTCTGGAGGATAGGATAACTATTAAAACATTTAGCATATGTTTCCAGTTTGATGCAGAGGATTGTGGATGACTACTAAATTCTGTGAGTTTACCCCATAAAAATAAGCCTTTATTATATTCCATTCTGAGCTAGTAAGGAATTCTTTTATACAGCAAAGGTAACATCATTCTCAGAAGCATAAAATAGATCATTATGTGAAGTATGTTTTCAGAGACGTGAAAAAATATACTCTTGGGTGCATAGTCAATAATTGAGATCAAGCAAAGGCACAAATGTTTGTGCTCAGTATGGAAAGCAAAAAAGACTATGATTTGAAGGAACTAATATATCAATATTCAAAATGAAGTATTTTAAATTTACAAACAAAATTTTATTTTGTGTGATAATCATAATTATTAAGTTTACAAAAGAAAGGTCCTTAGAATTATACGGAAAATTAGAAACTGTTGAACTTCACTGCTTCTTCTCTTACTGAATCACTATGGATTTATATTGTGTGTGTGTGTGTGTGTGTGTGTGTGTGTGTGTGATTGTATGGCTTTCTGACATAGTGGAGTTCCTTAGTATTTTAGTCTGTGATGTCCAATTTTGTCTCATTTCTTTTCCCACTTTCAGAAGAACTACTTATTTATTTCACTTATTCATGATGGATAATTTTAATATATATACATATATATATATATAAAATCAAAACATAAACCAAGTTATTAGACCTATAGGCATAAAAGCCATAATTCCATGGTAAATTTTTTGCATCTGTACTGTACATACATTGTTTTCCTATCTATAAATTTTTTTCATTTTATAATAATATATATATATTATATATATAAATAATATATTTGTATTAACATAAACTTTCATACTTTTCTAATTGCAATACTTTTTAAAGATAAAATTATTTATACTAGCAAATATCTCCCTAATGTTCAAAATTCAATGATTTATATAAAATAATTGGATCCTACATTTAATATATCACTAAATATGTACTATATATTATGATACACATGGATTATATATTCTTATCTTTATGTTTTATCTTTATTTTCTCTCTCACCTATCATTAAATAAAAGGTGTGTATTTACCAAATGCCAAGTCTTATGGAAAATGACATGTCCTAATTTGACTCCTGTGGCTTCTAACCTTACAATGTCACTGGAAATTGGACATTGATTACTTCATCCTTTCTTGCCCAGAACTATGTTTCAAATATAAGAGATCTCTGAGTAAATATTCTTCATTCATCCCATGATAACATGAACCCTTTCATTTCATCTCAAAGTCATAAAAATGTGTTGGTCACCTCATATTTGCTGCTTAGTGCTATAGTCATGTAATTATCACAGTCATGGTTTACAGTGGACAATTGAGGAAGATAATGACTTTTCTTCAGATAATATAATGTATGTCAAGAGCTCTAATGAGAGCATAGATATGAAGTGGTACTTTACAAGCATTATCACTGATTAGGTAATAATAGGTCAAATCAAATTCACCTCATCCAATGATTCTGTCTGACAAGGTTTGTTTTTCACTAAAATGGTAGATGGAGGGGATATCATAGAAAAATTTTATATGATCTGCATTAATATATGTTATAAAATTTATCATAAAACTTCTCACAGTTTTAGAGAATTAGGGGTTGTATATTAGTATAGCTGTATAAACTCAAGGAGCAAAATCAAATTAAATAAAACATACCTAAAAGATCAAGAACAAATGTAATGACCATGAAAATATTCATCTGCACATGAGAAATTGAAAATAAAAAAGATTATGATATGTCAACTAATAAAACATGGATATATATGATGCAAGAACCACAACTAAAGTTCTTACCCTTTATGGTGTGCATATTAACTGCCTTAAGGTTTTTCTGTGGGTTTTATAATTTGTATTTTAATTTTTAACTTGTTAAGAACTTCCTTGAAAATAATGGGAAAGACATTTTGATACAGAAATTACCAAAACGTATATACAATAAAATACTAAATTATATAACATAACAAAGCACATAATTTATAGACAGTGATGCATAAGCATAAAACAGATTTATGCTCGAACACTGCCACTTATTAGTAGTTTAACCTTGAGAAAGTAGTTTATTCTTTTTACTGTTATATGCAAACAATAAAATAAAAGGGGAACTATACGTTGCTAACTAACTTTATTATGTGAATGTGACTCCAATAGGTAATGAAGTGAAAATAAAATTTATGTCCTAGAAAAGCTGAAGCATACATGGGCATCCAGGATATAGGATTTTCTTAGGGTTCATAGTCTAAGTTGATGAGGACAGCTGACCAGGTCACTTTCTCAAGATGGCACCAGATGATCATTACAGATGGTTATTAGGTACCATGTGGTTGATGGGAAATGAAGTCAGGAACTTTGGAAGACCAGGCAGTGTTCTTATCTGCTGAGCCATGTCTCAAGTTCAAATAGTTAATGCTTTCAAATATATATAAATGAGTGGCAATATACAATAAACTGTTGTGATGATTTCTATTTATTGTAATTTTGACTAAATTAAGAATTATGTAGTGTAGTGGTATGAGAATGTTTATGAGGACATGTTTAGAAAAGATTGCCTAGTGTGAAAAATGTCACTCTGAGTATCTGTGATGAATTAGTATGAATTAGAATCCTGAAAGTAATAAAAAAAATTCCAAAAGAACAAAACAAAATAAAACAAAACCCACTTCAAAGAACAGAAAGTCAGATAAATGCTGGTATTTTACACTTTTTGATAGCTTAGACCACAGTGGTGTATCTGATCTTTGTATTATTAGTCAATATTGTGTTCAAATTTTTACCTATTGCAATAAAAGAGAGACATAAATTAAAAGATTATGAATAAAATAAACAAAGCAAAATTATCTCTATTTGCAAATGGCATGAACCTGTCCTAAAGCACCCTAAAGACTCTATCACAAAACTCTTAGAAATGATGAATACATTCAGCAAAAGTAGCAAGATAAAAAAATCAATATACAAAAATTAGTAGTTTTTAAAAATAGCAATTATGAATGAATTGAAACTGAATTCACATAAAAGAAAATGCAATATACAGTCACTTCAAAAACCAAACAAAAAGGTTTAGAAATCAGCCTAATAAAGTATTAAAAGTCTTTTCTTAATTCCAAATACTGAAGAAAGAAGACACCAGAACACAGAAAGGCCTCCCATGATTTGAATTTGGAGAATTGGTGATATAAAAAATTTGTAGTAACAAAAATGATGCATTGATTCAGTACTGCTTCCATCAGTCTCTCAATGAGATTCTTTACAACACTAAAAAGTAACAGTACAAAAGACTACAAATTATGAAGGTAATTTGTAACATAAAAAGCCATGCTAGATGTATCATAATACTCAATCTCCAGTTATGTTTCAGGATCATAACAGCAAAAGCATCAGGGCAGTGGGAGATACACATGTAGAATAATGGGCTACAGTAAAAAACCCAGAAATAAGTCGTCAAAGGTATAGCTACCCTTTACAAATCTATTATAATGTACATTAAAAAATGAAAGAAAAATTCTTCAGCAAGTGGTGATGGGAATACTGGGTCTTCATCGATAAAAATAATTAAAAAATCAATATCTATTACACTGTGCAATAAGCTAAAAAGAGATAAAAGACATTGATGTAAGACCTAAAACTTTGAAACAGCAAGAGAGCATCATATGCAAATGGTGTCAAGAGCTAGGCATAGGCAAAGACTTTCTGGAAAGGATTCTTACAGCACAGGGAGTAGCTTCAAGAATTGACAAATTTGGCTGCATAAAATTAAAATTTTCTGCATAGCAAAATAAAATTATTAAAGAAACATCCTACAAAATGGAAAAAAAATATAAATACACACACATATCTGTGTGTATTATGATATCAGACAAGAAAAAATGAAGAACCACAAAATTAATACTAAATTTAAAAAATGAATTAGTGAACTTTTAATTTATATTATATTGGTAAGTTTTAGTGTCTTAATAGATATCATAAATATAGATAGTAAGTGAAGGTAAGATTTTAGAAAATGATGAATCTATGCATTGCTTGTGGAAATATAAAATGATTTGGGAACTGGAAACATAAAATTTTCTCAAAAGTTGAAAGTAGGTCTACCATCTGGTCCAGCTTTGGTTTATACTTGTGATAGCAAAACTTGATTATCAACTTGACTACATTAGGAAACAACCCAAGCAGCTGGGCACACCTGTGAAAACAGTTCTTGATTGGTTTATTTGAGATAGAATGGTACATCCTATATATAGGCCCTACTTCTGGTGGCAACCCACATAAAAGGTCATGGAAGAAAGAAACTGTCTTTTTGCCTGCTTTCCCATTGCCTCACCGGCAAGTTCATCTGTCCTGTTATGTAGGCATTCCTTTGCTACCATTGTAACCTTCTTATTTAGGATCCCAATATAGAATGAAGACAAGCTGAGGTATATAACTTGTAAGATAAACAAATACTGGATTCCTAGAATTTTATTCAAAATACAGCCACTGTTCATCAAGTTGTTTCACAGCCTGTAAAACACTCTGACACATTCCACATATATGTATATCACTTGTTCATCTACAAAAATCAAATTACTATAATTCCCAAGATTCTTTCAATGTATTACAGGAAAACTTGTACATCCATGTTTATTACAACACTACTTTGAATAAAAAAGAAACATAACCAGTTTACATTTCCACCAACAGTTGAACTGCCAATGTAAAAGTGATGCATATAGAAAATGGAAATTTTAGCTGTAAGGAAAAGTGAAATCATGGTATTTGAAGGATAGTGGGTAATCCCAGAAATCAGTATTTTAAGGAAATGAAACCAGGTTTCCTAAAAAAAGGTAACACTGTTTTCATCCCTAAATGGAAACTGAATTTAAGCGTGTGTATGTATGTGAGTGTGTGTGCCTGTCTGGTTGATGTAGGTCATAAAATTAGAATTAGAATTGATAGTGGCAAAGAGGAAAGAGAAGGATAATAAAGGAGTGCAGAAATAGGAGAATCCTGGATATGACAAATAATGCTGCTATGGATACAGCTGAGCACATGACCTTGCAGTATGACTGAGTATTCTTTGGATATATATTCCAAAATGGTATTGCTGGGTCTGGAGGAAGGTTGTTTCCTAATTTTCTGAAAAATCACCTTTGTACCCCCACCACTTGAGTATAAGTTGTCATCAGTGTTTTTGACATTGACCACTCTTACAGGTGTAAAATTGAATCTCAGAGTTGTTTTGATTTGCATTTCTCTGATGCCTAAGGATGTTGAACATTCCCTTAAGTGTCTTTCAGTCATTTTAGATCATCTGTCGAGAGTTCTCTCTTTAGGTCTGTACCCCAGTTTTTGATTGTTTGTTTTGGATTGTATTCTGATGTCCTTTTTTTTTTTTTTTAGTTCTTTGTGAATTTTGGAAATTTTCTCTCTATACAATGTGAGGTTGGTGATGATACTTTTCCCATTCTGTGGTCTGCCCCTCCACCTAAGAATGAATAAGAAATATGTGGTACATTTACACAATGGAGTACTATACACTGGAAAAATAATGACATCCTGAAATTTGCAGGCAAATTATAGATCTAGAAAACACCATGTTGATGAAGGTAAACAAGACAGAGAAAAACAAATATCACATGCCCTCATTTATAAGTGACTTTTAGACATAAAGCAAAGAAAAACGAGCCTACAATTTACAATCCCAGAGACTCTAAACAACAAAGATGACCCTAAAAGAGATTTGTATATAATCTATATACAAAGTTAAAAAAGACAAGATCTCCTGAGTAAATTTGGAGCTTAGGGACCATGGGAGAATGCAGAAGGGTAGAGAAGAAGAGGAAGAGAGGGGAATGGAAATATATATATATATATATATATATATATATATATATATATCAATAATAACAATTTAAAAAGAATGAAATGAAAATGTGTGTAGAAGGCAAAAGAATAGTAATAGGGGAGTCAATTTAATAATTGAATGCTAATTATATAAAACCAAAATATATCATCTGGGGAAAGGAAGGAAACCATTCCGAAGTTGAATGGGAGACAGAGGGAGGTCAGTGTGACAGGGAAACAAATAAGAGCAAAATATGGCAAATATGTATAAAAATGCCATAATAAAATCAATTACATTGTATGGTAACCTAAGGAGTTAATAAAAACTATATGTGCACAGAGCAGACCTGAGGTAGTGACCTCCACAAGAGAAGGACTGAGTCAATTAACTAGCTGGAGCAGGCCTGGAACAGTGAATTTTATAGGAGCAAGAGCGGATCCAGACCAGGGACATTTGCAGAAGCAGACCCGTGTCAATGACTGAGGCCTGAAAAGGCCTGAGATGGTGAGCTCCATGGTAGTGGGAGTGGATACAGTCTAGGGATATTAGTGGAAGCAGGAGTGAGCCAGCAGCCTGGGCTGGAGCAAACATGAGATAGCAAACTCCACAAGAGCAGGTACAGGAGAGCAACTTCTGAGTGAGTGGGCCAGAGTCAGAGAACTTCGCAGATCTGGGCATGAATATGAAACCTTCAAGTGAATAGACCTGAGCCAAGACCCTTATGGGTCCCAGCAAGAGTCTGGGACCTCCGAGGAACTAGGCCTGAATCAGGACCTCTGCAGATCTGGCCATGATTCTGGGACTTCTGAGGGAGTAGACAGGAAAAAGAGACCTCTGAAGGTCCAGGGAAGAGTTTGGGACCTCCAAGGGAGGAGGAATGAGCCAGGACTGCTACAGGTCCAAGTGTTGGTCTGGGACCTCTGAGAGAGTAGATAGGAACCAGAAACTTCTGTGGATCTGGGCATGATTCTGGGACCTCTGAAAGTGTAGGCCTGAGCCAGGTCCTCTGAGGGTCCAGGCACACCAAAGTCTGGGACTTCCGTAGGAATAGATCAGAGCCAGAGACTTTTGCAGGACCAACCCCAAGACAGGGACCTCTGCAGGAGGGGATCCAATTCAGGGACATTTACAGAAACAAGTCCAAGCCAACAAGCTAAGCCAGAGCAGGCCTGAGACAGCAAACTCCATAGAAGGAGAACAAACCCGTGGAGCACTGAGCAATTTCCAGGAACACAGAGTGACCAATCAAATAACTGGAACCATGGCACTGACTGCACCACAAGGAGCAACCAGCTGAGCCTTGGATCCACTGGAACCTGGAAGATTAATCACCAGAGTCACAGACAGCCCCAATTACAGCAATTAAAGAAAAAGATGAGTAGACAAGTTAAGAACACATGCAACACCATGAAGAGCAACACGTTAGCAGTAAACTCTAGTGACCCTACAACATCAAGACTTGGACAACCAAATATAGATGAAGCAGAAGAAAATGACCTAAAAATAACTTCAGGAGAATATTTGAGAGGAAATGAGAAATTCCCTCATAGAAATGGAGGAAAAGACAAACAAAAAATTGGAAGCCATCAGCAAACTCCTTTAAAAATACCAAGAAAAGGCAATCAAACATGTGAAAGAAACTATTCAAGACTAAAAACTCAAATATAGACAATAAAGAAAACATAGCTGAGGGAATTATAGAAACAGAAATCATGACAATATGATCAGGAACCACAAATACAAGCATAAATAGTAGAATACAAGAGATAGAAGAGAGAATTTTAAGCAGTGAAGAAGCAGAGAGGAAATAGACTCATAAGTTAAAGAAAACATTAAATGTAACAAAAGCTTAAAACAAAATATCCAGGAAATATGGGATACCATGAGAAGACAAAACCTAACAATAAGTATAGAAGAAGTTCAACTCAAAAGCACGAAAAAAAATTAACAAAATCATATAAGAAAACTTTCCCAACCTAAAGAAAGAAATCCCTATGAAGATACAAGAAGCATATAAAACACAAAATAGATTGGATGAAAAAAGTACCCTCACCACATATTAGTCAAAATTAAACATACATAATAAAGAAAGAATATTAAGAGCAACAAAGGAAAAATGCCAAGTTACATGTGACTATCAGAATTACCCCTGACTTCTCAATGAAGACAATGAATTCCAAAAGGTCCTGGTCAAGCATTATGCCGACACTAAGAGAGCATGGGTCATAGCCTACACTACTATACCAGAAAAGCTTTCAATCACCAAAAGCAATCTACAAATTAAATGCAATTCTCATCAAAATATAAGCACAATGGAGTACTACACAGCAGAAAAAAATAACATCTTGAAATTTGCAGGCAAATGGATGGAGCTTGAAAACATAAGTTTGAATGTGTTAACCCAGACCCCGAAAGACAATTATCATATGTTTACTCAGAAGTAGTTTTTAAACATAAAACAAAGAAAATCAGCCCACAAATCACAATCCCAGAGAACCTAGATAACAATGAGGACTCTATGAGAGACATACATGGATCTAATCTACATGGGAAGTAGAAAAAACAAGATCTCATGAATAAATTCGGAGCAAGGGGACCATGGGAGAGGGTTGAAGGGGAGGGGGGAAGCAGGTAGGGGTGCAGAGAAAAATGTAGAACTCGATAAAAAAATTATATGTGAATATGTATATATGTAGTTAATGTTGCCAAAGTACAATTACTAGTTTGAGTTAAGAATCTTTGAGGATTTTTAATTCATATTTTAATATGTCTTTGAGTATGTTTATCAGAAATTATTTTTCAAAACTTTAATTGTTTTTATTGGGCTATATATTTTTCTTTGATATCCTTCCTTCCCCTTTCCATTCTGACTTTTCCCATTATCTCTGTTTCCAATTTATTCAGGACATCTTGTCTTTTTCTATATACCATGTAGATTAGATCCATGTATGTCTCCTTTAGGGTTATCTTTGTTGTCTAGATTTTCTGGGTTTGTGCATTTTAGGCTGATTTTTCTTTGCTTTATGTTTAAAAGTTATTTATGAGGAGTACATACTATATTCGTCTTCCGGTGTCTGGGTTATCTCACTCAATATGGTATTTTCTAGATCCATCCATTTTCCTGCATATTTCAAGATGTCATTTTTTCCCACTCTGTAGTATTCCATTGTGTAAATATACCACATTTTCCTTATTCATTCTTCAGTTGAGGGGCATTTAGGTTGTTTCCAGGTTCTGGCTATGACAAATAATGCTGCTATGAATATTGATGAGCATGGGTCCATGTGGTAAGGTTGAGTATCCTTTGGGTATATACCTAAAAGTGGTATTGCTGGTTCTTGAGATAGGTTGTTTCCTAAGTTTCTGAGAAATCGCTATACTGAAATTCAAAGTGTTCATACCAGAAACATGTGGTCAAACATGCCATTTTTGGCTAGTTTCTGGGACCAGAATATGGTTTCCTCATTTAATTACATTTCCACAAGCTTTCTGTCTTCACTACTTAAACTTGGCTGTCGAGGAACTTATTCTGTAGACCATGCCAGCCTCAGACTGAGAGATCTGCAAGTTTCTGCCTTCCCAGTACTGGCATTAAAGGTGTGTCTTGCCACAGCCAACTCTAAGCTTTTCTTTTGTTTCATTCAATAATTTGAAAGCTTATCTGGGTGTGATCTTGTACTGAGGTCACCACTTCCTTTATTACATTTCTTAATCCTTTTAATTCCTTGAACACAGGATTTACATTCCACTCCCTGGTGCTCTGTCCTCCTATGAATTTACTTTTCATAATTATTTTTATAATTTACCCTGCTCAGTTTCCTTCTTCCCAAATTTAAATCTTCATTAGAGTCACCACTAAAAACTCCATGACAGAGTCTATATTAGGCTGTTTTGAGATTTCTGTTTCAAATAAAATTAATCCAAAGCTCTTCAATTTAGCCACATGCAGACTCTTTCAACAAGGGCAAATGACACCCATTTTCATTATCAAAATCTCAGAAGAATAATCTCTAGGCAACAAATTAAAATTCTGAAACCTCTGAGCTAGCCTCCTACAGTTTAAGTAAATTTAGCACCTCTGTCTTCATGCTCCTACTAGTGTGGTAGTTTAAGCAATGATTAAAGTATTCCATTGCTTTTCGAAACCCAAAGAGCCAAAGTCCAAATTTCTCTAAACACTGGATCAGGAATATCACAACAATACCTCAGTTCCTCATACCAAGTTCTCTCTTAGTATGTGTTTTCATTGTTCTGAAATGACACCAGGAAATGGCAACTCTTAAGAAAACACATATTTGGAGTGACTCACTTTTATTTTGTGAGGTTCAATCCATTATAGTCATGACAGAGAGCATTGGGTCATGTAGGCAGATATGGTAGTGGAGCTAAGAGTGCTTTATTGTGAAGGCAGCAGGATTCAACCAACATATTGGATGATATCCTGAGCACAGAAAGCCTCAAAACCCACACGCACAGTGTCACACTTCCTTCAGAAAGGACTTATCCACTCCAACAACTTCTTCTTATTAGTGCCACTCCTTATGAGATTATGGGGGCCAGTTACATCAAACTACTGCACTAAGAAAAAAGATGACACAATAGATTATTTCCTATGCACCAGAAAGAATTATAGCTGTTAGTGTAAGAGACCTGATCATGATTTATAGAATAAATCTTGGAGTTTTTATTGTAAAAAACGTTTTGAACTTTCTTTTGAGATTTCTAGAAAATGTCTGATAAAGGAACAAAGTTATACTTAAAGGGGTTGTAGGGCTTATAATTGACTGTACCACATGATTGCCTTGGTGCTGGGGAATTTAGATTGTACTCTTAAAAATTATGGTAAAACTCTTTATCCGTTCACTCATATCATCAGTAGCTATCATATATTTTGTATTAATATTTTTGATGGGTATAAAGTGTATGTTTACCTATATATTCTTCTGCAGGTATAAGTTCAAATCTTTTATCACTGTTTGTCTAAATTTGTTTAGGATTAAAAGCTTGAGTTGATTCTTTTATAAAAATAAACATTTATATCTGTACAGAAAATTTCCATTCACCAGTTATTTCTAACATATGATAAATGAGTACAAACTCTGAAGCCAGGAATGAATTGGAATCATATCAGCATGGGTTAAAGAGAATGGACAGAGGCACAGATAGATAAAACACACTTTATTCACCAACATACAGGACATGAGGCAGGCAGGTGCTGTCAGGTACCTAGACACACATCAACACTCATGGACTATGTATAGGCAGGCATAGGCTCACATTAAGGCTGTCACACATTCCACAAAGAAGCAGTTCCACATGCCTGTACACAAGCATATACAGGCAGGCTGATAAAGAAAAAAAGCACTTACTTCTGACTTCAAGAACAATTTGTACAGAATCAGGATGCAACCATTGTCTTAACTTTGTGTTTCCTTGATATTTGATATCAACCACTCGTATCTCTCTGTAAGTTCAGTGTTAGCTATCTTGACCTATGCTGGATTAACACCAAGTTGTCTAATGAATTGACTCTTTTGTCCCTCTGTTTACTACAGATGGCTGTCTTGTGATATTTTATGATGATTTCCTTATTGATTTTGTTATATAATTCGAAAATCTAAGCCATTTTGATGGTGACATCTTTTTTTTTTGGTTTTTTTTTTTTTACTTTTATTACTTTAAAAAAATACCAACCCAAATTCCCACTCCCTCTCCTCCTCCCACTTTCTCCACACACCCTCCCACACCACCCTCTCCAATCCTAAAGAGGCAAGGCACCATGCCCTGTGGAAAGCCCAAGGCTCTCCCTACTACATCTAGGTGGAGCAAAGTATACATACAAAGATAATAGGATCCCCAAAAGCCAGTACTGATGGTGATGTCTTGATGTTTTGTTCTTTACTTTTGTGAATTTTGTGAATTTTACTATAATTCATGATTTTTCAGTTGGCCCCTTGACACATTTATTATAATGCTGAATTATTTTGGAAACTGTTTAATCAAATGTTTTTTCATATATATTTTTACAGCAGCCAAACCCAAAATTTAGTTAGGTACTTTACCCAGCTTAGAGCATGTGGATCTGGCTTTTCTATATATACTACAGTGATACTTATATGGTGAGGGGCTTCTTGTTACCATCGAAAAAGTGAACACATTTGGATTTCATAAGTGTTGATACTACACTTTATGGAAAAGATTCATCTATTTATTGACTTTTGCATGACTTTCTAGACACTGTAGATGGAGGTAAATTAGTTATTTCTGAAAAATAGTTTAAAAAGCCAAATTCTCTACTGTGCCACTTATGATATTGCCTTATGAGGAAAAAGAATATACTTATCTTAGGGTTAGTAAAAAACAACAAACTGCTTACATATTATCTCCTGACACTTTTGCCCCCCTTCTCTTCATTTTTCAGAACCTTCTTGCATATATTTATACATATATTTTTATTTGTACACACAAATTCCATAAGAATTTCTTTGTTTTCCTTGTGGTAGGAAAAGTGTGGTGACAACAACTGTCCAGAACAAAAGTTAGTCTCAGTGGATAGTCACTTAATCAATTTTATCCCTGTGTAATATTACTATTATTTTAGTCTTATTACTGTTGACAGCATTTTGTATAATTTGATATCACAATGTCAAATATTAAGAAGCCATCGAGGGAGCCATTATAGGGTTAGCAGAAACCTGGTTCTAGAGAAATTCCCAGGTATCCACAAGGATCACCCCACCTAAGACTCTAAGCAATAGAGGAGAGGGGGCCTGATCTTGACTTGCCCTGTAGTTAGGCTGATGGATATCTTAAATATCAGCATAGAACCTTCATCAAGAAACTGATGGAAACAGAGTCAGAGACCTCCGTTAGAGCACTGGACTGAGCTCCCAAACTTCAGATGAAGAGTGGAAGGAATGAGAACATGAGCAAAGAGGTGAAGACCATGGTGGGTTCACCCACTGAAACAGTCTACCTGAACTAATGGGAGCTCACCAACTCCAGCCTGACTGGAAAAGAAGAAGCATAGGACCAAACTAATCCATCTGATTGTGGTTGACAGTTACATGGCTGGGGCAGACTGAGGGGCACTGGCAATGACACGAGGATTTATCCCTACTGCGTGTACTGGCTTTTTTGGAACCTATTCTCTTTGGATGGATACCTTGCTCAGCCTAGATATAGGAGGGAGGGCCTTGGACCTTCCCCAAATCAATGGACTTTACCTCTCTGAAGATTGGATGGGGGTGGGGAAGGAGGCTGTGTGGAGGGAATGAGAGGAGGTGAGGGAGTGGCAACATGGTTTGGTATTATTTTAAAAAAATATAATTAAAAAATTTAAAAAAAGAATTTGGGACCTTTACAAATAACAAACAACTAAAAAAAATAAACCCAAATGTGAAAAATATAGTAAGCAATATAGAGACTTATATAAAGAACTGATTCAAATTATTCAAAGTAGATGCATCAGAAATTAATTTCCTTGATGAAAGTGCAATCGAAATGCATTTCAAAGAAAGAATAAAGCTAAATATATCAGGAACAGGCTATAAACTCTTCCAGGTAGAAAAACAATTTTATAATGATATCCTTTAAACTTAGAGAGTTAATAAACTTAGAAAAACGAGAGAGGAGTTAGAATAATATCAATTCTCAATACAACATGAAGTTAAAGAGATACAAAACTTGGGACTGGCAAGATGATTTATTGAGCATAGTGCTTGTTTTACAACCATAAATTAGGACCTTGGTTTGGATCCTTTCATATAAAAGTGGTAGAACACACACTTATAATGCTAGTGCTAAGGTAACTGAAAGATCCTGTCATAAAAATAAAGTATACACCAATTGAGGAAGACATGCTGATATCAATCTTTGGTCTCAAAATGAGTTCCCATGGTGGGTTAGTGAACCTGCATGAACACATGCATATACAACACATGAATACACCACACACACACACACACACACACACACACACACACACACACACAGAGAGAGAGAGAGAGAGAGAGAGAGAGAGAGAGAGAGAGAGAGAGAAACAAAACTACTCATTGCTATTTTGTTAATGTTTTTCTTTTTGCCCTGTGTAATTTTTGGATGTGTATTTTTTAAGAAACTAACAGCTAGAGTTAGGCAGTATAATAACATGTCTTAATATGAACTTCAATATTTTTACTCAGGGAAAATCTTTGAAAGAAAGGAAGACTTCATTAAAGCGATTGATAAAATAAAGGAGTGATGAATCATCAAAAACTTTTAATATTTTAATAATTTAACTTTGGGCAGAAAATATAATTCATTGGGTTCTGCTCTTATGGAAGCCTTTAAGTCAAAGCCTTATTGGAAAATGTTAGTTCAGTAATCCATTCACATATAATATGAATATATTAGAAATAGGCATAATTTCTACTGAGACCTTTTGAAGTAAAAACAGTGACCATAAAAAAATGAGCTCTTTCTGAAGTGCTAATCTTATAAACACAGAACTACACACTAATAGCAAATGCCATAATGAGTTTTAATGAAGGCACAGAGATCCATAAACCATCACTCAGGCCAGGTAAAGAGACATAAACTTTACTTCTTATTATATTTATTCAGAATACAGGAAAGGCATTCTTCTTTTAAAAATCCTTTCAGTTTATTTCCCAGGGGATCTTAGATTAAGGTAGCAAACAAAGCAAGAAGAAAATTACAGCCTTAAGAACTGCCAGACTCTTTGAAAAGGCTGCTGCTTTCTTTTGTATATATTTAAGTGCCAAAGCTATAATTTCCCATTTACTTTCCCTTATTATTGTATATATGGGGGCATTTACTCCAATTTGATTCCATTTGCTCTTTGTCAGAAGAAGTCTTCCCACAGACTCATATTAACTGCAGTTTCTTTTTAAAAACACATTATAAAAAAGCATTCCTGCCACTCTTTCTTTGACATTGGACATTTCCTATTATAGAGTTCAGTTCTCAGATGATTAAAAGCCTGTGTTATTCAGTTCTAATGGATTGTGTTTTAAACTGCTTTAGTTTAGAATAGCACAGCCTGTGGATTGTCAAGGGCACATGCTATGAAAGGATCAAGTTCTACTGTCATTGTTACCAGAGTACCTACTTTGAAATCTTTCAGTATGTATTTTGTGAGGTTGGGTGCTTTATGTGAACAAATAACCATGAAACAAAGGTGAGCTGGTGGGCCTAGATTCATGCTACTCAGTATTAGGTAGTTTGAACATCAACTGAAGCACACTTTACCTATTTTTTATTTGCTTATTTGATTATTTAATAAGCTGGTATTGACCTCTATATCAATTTTCCTCCAACAATTTTTTTTTATTTAATTATTTTGGAATTGAGGAAATGACTTGTTTTTAGATTGTATTTAAACTACATTTTTTTCTTTCTCTTTACTCCTCCAAACCATGCTATACACCCACTCTTTTTTCTTTAAATTTATGGATGTTTTATCAATTGTTATTGAATGCATATATATGTATACATATACATATTCACAAATATAACCAGTACCCATGAAAAAACTAGATTCTCAGGACCCATGTTCATGTGTTAGAGTTTCTATATACCTATCAATAGGGTTCCTAGGCTGCCAAGCTTTGCAGAAAGGTATATCTGAGAATCTCCTTGGCAAGCCTGCCAAGACAATCATTGAATTCTAGGTTCAGTGAGAGACTGAGTCTCAAAAATAATGTGAGAGTGACTAAGTATATATTGATATTTGCTGTGGCATACACGTACATGTACATATATGGTTTGCTTACTAATATACAATGATTTATTAATTTACCATGCTTTGTTGCATTTCTTTCAACCATACATGGAAGTGCCATTTTCATGCTTTATTCATTGATATGTTCCCAGAATCTTGAATTCTTAGATATGATAGCCATTTAGCACATATGTAGAAGAAAAATGAATTACTGAAGTATATGAATAGACTCTATCCCTACTTTGTTTTCTTTATATCTCTAAGTTTAATACACATTCTCAGTTAAGAGCCAGTTAGGCCTCTATATGAGGGTAAGGATATTGACCCATATTGGCAAATGCAGTATAATAATGAGATAATGCAAGAAGATTGATTTGCATCCAGAGTGGTATAGGAGGTCCTTCTTTCTATGTGTTGCTTTCATTGGTTGAATGATGAAACTGCCTTGGCCATTTGATAGGAAAAAACTTAGGCAAGAAAAGAGAATTGAATGCTGGCGCCCAATGTGGGGCTCAAACCCACGACCCTGAGATTAAGAGTCTTATGCTCTACCAACTGAGCTTGGTGTAGGAGGTCCTTCTGATATGTGTTGCTTTCATTGGTTAATAAAGAAATTGCTTTGGGCCTGGTGATAGGGCATAACTTATGTAGGTGGGTAAACAGAACTGAATTCTGGGACGTAGAAGGCAGTGTGGCAGATGCCATGAAACTCCTGTCTGAGACTGACACTGGTTAGGATCTTTCCCAGTAAGCCACAACCTCATGGTGAATACAGAGAGATAGAAATGAGTTAGATCAAGATGTAAGAGTTAGCCAAGAAGAGGCTAGATATAATGGACAGGCAGTAATTTAATTAATTTAAATTAATTAATGCTATTTATGTGTGGTTATTTTTGGGACTAAGCTAGCTGGGCAGCCCGCACATCCTACTACAGATTGGCACCTCAACGTGATGGACTAAATCCACCTAAAAACCTGAGGGGTTAAAAAGGAGAGAGAGAGAGAGAGAGAGAGAGAGAGAGAGAGAGAGAGAGAGAGAGAGAGTTTATCACAGCTTTTTGCTGTTTGCTGGGGCATGCCACAGAGAGATTTCCTGACTCAGCAACAGCAGCAGGAAAATAGCCACACCATTTTAAAGTAAGACTTCCTAGGTCCTGTCGCCAGTGCAAACTCTGGCTATTGAGCATTTGTGGGCCCGGATGTTTGTGTGCCTACTCAGGATCGATAAGAAAGTACCATGCCTGTGACTTAACGCTCCCTGCCTGGGCAGTTGGTGGGATCAAGTTTACTAGGTGTACACAAGCAGGAAAGCATGGCAGATTTCTGACGCCATACAGAGAGATGTTTCCACACTGTGCAGTGCTCTGCCTGGCAGATTTGGCTGTAACTCAGATAAAAAGCTCATTGTCAGAGTTAAAGTGCTGAGTTTGGCTCCTACATGGTAGCCCCAAAGCTAGCTGAAATGGTATGTCCACCATTTTGAAATTAGAGAGAGGTAGAGCCAACATCCAGAGCAGCCACAACCAAGCTGCTTAGCATTTTAAAAGCTCTTCAAGACAGTAGAGAATTAAGGACAATGCTATAGGACAGATTCAGTCATAAAAGACCTCTAAATGGGTCACGGTGCTAAATAAAGCATGTAGGCTTGGGAGAGAAAAGATAAAGAGTATACAGAGTCATAATACAAAGTTAATGCTTTAAAAAATAAAGGTAAAGTCTTTAAAGAGACAGAGTACAGATAGTCATAGATTAAAAGAAATAAAGAAAAATAAGCCACGTAAAAAAGGAAAATTCACATAAAGCATGGATTCTGTATATTATTGTGTTTTATTTAAATTGTTTGATTGTGAAGGAACTAAATACAGAGAGACATTTCATCGTGTGGTCTGCTAAGCTAAACTAGAATGTATGTTTTAAAGGTATCATGACTTCCAAATTTGTTTCTAAGGATATGATGCTTTAGAAAAGAGGTTCTTCTTTTGTTTTCATAGAGAATGAGACCCTGTGGATTGCTTCTAGACCAATATGGTATGATAGACCACACCCTCCTGAAAGGTTGCTGTAAACGCCCTCAGAAAATTATTTCACTCAACTGCAGACTGAGATGAATCCAACACACAGGATACACCCATAAAAACCTGATTAACAGCACCGCCATACAGCAGGAAGTAGTTTGGAGAGAAATCGCTATGTCCATATTCCCAAATATTGTTTATAAATGTTCTTTTACATTTAAATGGGGATATGATATAGATATGAATAATTTGTATTGGTATGGATTTTGATTTATTGATATAAATTTAAGGTCAATCTTTTTATATGTATATTTCTGCTCTTGACTAAGGTATTGTGATTGTGTAGATCATTTAAAAGTATAAAGTATAATTAGGAAATATGGGTTTTAATGGATAATAGTCAATACTAGTCAAGCTTGTAGTCATGTTAGTTAGATTTCCTAAATATATAGAGATATATTTCAGTTAGATAGGCATTCTTCATATCTTTCAAAGACTACAGAATATGGCATTTAATGTTTTCATAACTTAGGACTTTTCATGAAAGTGAGACACATCTGCTCTTGGCAGCAGCAATCTACTTCAAGAGGAAGATGGGCATCAAAGAGGCTTCTTGTGGAGTTGGTTAGCCATTTGGGCAAGAAACTGCTCTTGCCTGGACTGTTGCATAAACCGGACAGGAAGAACCCACAGAGAGATGACTGCTGAACTTGCTTAAAGGTGAGATGGTCTTTTGGGATTTCTGCTTCATGAAAGGGTCTGCAGTACACAAAAGAAAGTGACTGAACTGTTTTTAAATTTTCCTGCTTCATAGAAATGTCTGCTGGATATTATGGGCCTTAAGGCTGAAGATTGATGCCCCAACAGTACAAAAAACTTTGGGTGACTGTCCAGGCAGAGAGATGTCTCTGTCATTTCTAGAGTTTTTGAAGTTGCTTACTTCTTGTTTACTTAGGTAATATTATATCCTTCTGGAATCTTTGATGGAGTTGAAGAATGTATAGTTATATTTTTCCTTAGTTATGATAAAAGATAAAATAGATACATTTTATCTATTTATCTATTTATTGTAACTGTAATTCTTGCTTGATAACTGTTTTATTATATGTAATTTGACTATGTTAAAGTGAAAGACTTTTCTGTTTAAACAAAAAAGGGGATATGGTGTAGGAGATCCTTCTTTCTATGTGTTGCTTTCATTGGTTAATAAAGAAACTGCCTTGGCCTTTTGATAAGACAAAACTTATATAGGCAAGGAAAAGAGAACTGAATGCTGTGAGAAAGAAGGCAGATAGAGCCAGGCTGCCATGGAGTCACCAGAGTCAGACATGCTGAATCTTTCCCGGTAAGCCATGACCTCATGGTGAACACAGATTATTAGAAATGCATTGAATCAAGATGTGAGAGTTAGCCAAGAAGAGGCTAGTTATAATGGGCCAGGCAGTAATTTCGGGGACAAGGTTATTTCGGGGACAAGGATGGCTGGGCTGAAGGATGCAGCCCACTTGTCCTACTACCCCAGAGAGTCCACAATTTTCCCAGACATGATGAACTGGTTTGATACATGTGTTCTTCATGTTAGATGGTAAAAAAGCAATTTTCAAAACATATTCTTTGACAACATATGCTACTGTACAAATATCCATACACCTACACATACACATGAACACATACACACAGACTCAATGTAAATATACCTTTTAAAAATAAAAGTATCACAATTTACAGTAATTGAAAAAGAACTGATTACTGCTGTATGAAATTTTGAGAAGATAGAAGGCAAACATTGCCATGGATACCCAAATCTAGTATTACCAGGGAGCACACAATATGTAGATTAAATAACACTTAATAGATCAACCATGGTGACACATAATTGTAATGCCAGTACATTGGAAGGAGAGTCAGAAATATTGAGTGTTTGTGACAGACATTCTAGATCAAAAAAAACCTAAGCTGATTCAAGGAAAAATTTAAGTATAGGCAATAAACATAGAAAATATAGCAACTAAATTTTGGCTATTAAAATATTTTTGTGTCTTCTATGTCCTGTGTTAAATGTATTCATGATACACATTTTCATTCCAGAGCAGTTTCTATTTACTTTAATTTTTTGACTAGTAAATCATTAGAAATATTATAAACAAAAACATGCTTAAAAGCTTAAGTCATTAATTCTGGTGGTAGTGATAATGATAAAAATAATACTAGGAAGACTTTAATCACTTAAATATTTATTATGTGTTGTAATAATATGACATATATCGAATTGACTGCTTTTTGAATTTTCATGAAATTAACTATATAATGTCATCATATATTTATGTTAAGAATCTGTAGAAACAGCTTCTGGTATCCTCATAGAAGTGTACAAATATTGTCACAGTTAATTTCAGAGCAGTTCATTGCCTTAAAAGAAAGTTTGAGCCGGGCGGTGGTGGCACACGTCTTTAATCCCAGCACTTGGGAGGCAGAGGCAGGCGGATCTTTGTAAGTTTGAGACCAGCCTGGTCTACAAGAGCTAGTTCCAGGACAGGCTCCAAAGCTACAGAGAAACCCTGTCTTGAAAAAAATAAAAGAAAGTTTGGTATATCTTTCTTAGATATTATCCTCTGTTCCTCAATTTCCCCTTCAGTACAGCACCAGGAAACCACTAATTTAGATTTGATCTCAATATATTTTCATATTCTTGTTTTTCACACAATGAAATTGTACATCATTTTTAATATTTTAAATGGCTGAATTATGTAGTTATGAATTATATCTCAGCAAAGTTATTCTCTTAAAACATATTTTTCTTTTATTTTTCTCATACATCCTGACTGCAGCCTTCCCTCCCTTGGCCCTTTCCAGCCCTCCCATATTTGCTTTCTTCCAGATCCACTGCTGTTCTTATAACTTTTTATAAAAGAGCAGGTCTCCCAGGAATATCAACTGTACATGACATAGCAACATGTCACAATAAGACTAGACATAAACCCTAATACCAAGGCTGGACAAGGAATGCCAACAGGAGGAAATGGTCCCAAGAGAAGTTAAGAGATTCAGAGATACCCCCAATCCCACTGTTATGAATTCCACAAAATCCTCAAGCTAATGTCCACAACATAAATGCAGAGAACCCAAGGCTGATCCTTGTAGTCTCTGAGGACCTAAAGCAGAGTTAAGCAGGTTCCATGATCGCCAGTTCAGTATCTGGGCACCTTTATGATCCCTACTTAGTTGATTCCATGGGACTTGTATTCCTGGTGCCCTATAGCCCTTTGACTCCTACAATCCTTTCTCCTCCACTTCTGTGGGATTCCTGAGACTTGACTTCTGCTTAACTATAGGTATTTTCATCTGTTCCCATCAGTATTCATAGTGGTATACCAAGAATGTTATAACTAGGTCTTGATGTTCATCAACTCCCAATTTTCTGAAGAAGTGCCATATTGATTTCCCTTGTTGTTATACACATTTGTAATTCCACCAGCAATGGAAGACTATTCAATTCCATTGTTCCACATCCATGCGAGCATGAGTTGTCACTTGTGTTATTATCTTAGCCATTCTAACAGTTGAAAAATAGAATCTAAAAAGTACTTTTTTCTTTTCTTTGATGGCTAAGGATATTATACAATTATTTAAGGGGTTCTCAGCCATTTGATATTACTCTATTGATAGTTCTAAGTTTATATATTATCCTATTTGTTAACTGGATAGCATGAATTGTTGATACCTAGATTCTTGAGTTATTTATTTATTTTGGATATTAGCTGTTAGAAATATTTTCCTAATGTGAGCTCTCCACCAACTCAAATTTCTAATCAAGCCAAATCAAAACAAGCCAAATTAAGAGATACCTAGGTTTAATGGGAGTTCTTCACTCTTGGGTGGCCCTGAGGGGAAACTGGGAAGCCAAACAAATGTGACCATGGGGAGGAAGAAAGGGAGAACATGTGTTCCTCTTTTGGGAGCTCATTTAAATACCCTGGGGAGTGGTCCTGACCCCCACTTCAGGGAGGATTCAGGATCTAGCCTGCTGGGATTTGGAGTCCAGAGTGTTAACACTCAGGGTCAGGAAGCTAGGATAGATAGAAGGGGCTGGGGCCTAAGCTCCCAACTAACCCTCTGTTGAATATTGAGGAGGTGAAACCTTTTCCCATTCTGTAGGCTGATGTTTTGTTCTACTGAAAGTGTCCTTTGTCTAACAGAGAATTTTCAGTTTCATGCAGTAGTATTTGTTGTTGGTATTAATGCCTAAATTAGCAGTGTTCTGTTTAAGATTTTGTCTTCTGTGCCAATGAGTTCCAGGCTATTCCCCACTTTCTCTTCTGCAGATGCACTGTTTTGTATTATTTTGAGGTCTTTGATGCACTTGGAGATTAGTTTTACATATGGTGATGAATAAGGATCTATTTGCAGTCTTCTACACATAGACAATGCACTTGAACCACAACTATTCTTAAAATAATAATAAAATAATAAGCTCATCTTAAAAATAAAGGGAAATTACAAAAGCATTTTTTGTTTATTTACTTTTCTCCTTTTGTGTGTGTGTACATTTGTTGAGTATGTATGGATTGCCTTTGGAGTCAGTATTTTCAAGTTGTAAGCCTGTTTCTTTTGGGCAATATCTTATGACAAATAGTAAAACTTGGGTAACCTTGTCACTTTTTCACCAAGTATAACTCAAACTATTATATTTTTATCTCTAGTCTAAAATGCCTTCTTTCTCAAAATGTTGAGGTATATGGTCGCTGAGGATACTTTAACAAATATTACAAGTAAACGTGAGAGATTAGATGTTCAGAAGAAAGATTTCCTTTTCTGAGCATTGACAGTTTTGGTGTTATTCACAGTAAGATAGGGGGTGATAAGGCAGCTGCATCACTGAAAAATGGGTGAAAACTGAAAACAGCTGTACCCCGATAGTTCCGTATTCAGATTGCATGTGGTTTTACCAAAGACTCTCCATTTCAGCATTATTGCTTTCTAATTATATCGAATTGTAACTTTTGAGATTCATAGGTATAGTAAGGTTTTATATTTTTGTGACTCTTCAAAGTCTCCCTTCCATTCTTACAAAGTTGTTTCAATTTGGAGAAAAGTGTTGCACAACCAAGTAGCCAGTTGTGAAAATACTGAATTTAAGCAGCACAACTTGCTTGGCCATGGTGGTGCACACCTTTAACCCCAGCACTCAGGAGGTAGAGGTAGGCAGATTTCTGAGAGATTGAGAATAGCCTGGTTGACAAGAGCTAGTTCCAGGACAAGCTCCAAATTTAAAGAGAATCCCTGTCTTGAAAAAATATTGACAGCACAACTTGAAGTTTGGAGGAATTGGAGAGTATCTTAGCATACACAGAAAGAAATGGAACTTTTTTATTTTCTGTGACATTTACAAGCTTGTAGAGATGCTCAATGCAAAAGCAAATGCAGAAAGCATGAATGGTACCTGTTAATGTATTGACTCTCTGCTCAAAGGTACCCCTCTTTCTGATTATTGAACTAGACTCTGGATACTTCAACTTACTGATTTTTTTTAAATGAAAATCAGGTTACCGAAAGAGAAAGGAGCCCTTTCCTGATCATTATAGACACTGTCTTTCTGATTTTAGTAGATTATAACAGCTACTCTTCTGAGCTAAATTTGACAGTACCTCAGATGGCAGATTCCCAGTGAGTTTCAATAATACTTTGTGGGTGACTTCCTATTAAGCTTTGTGTAAGCAGCTTAATATGGCTTCAGAACAAACAGTACTGCTTTAAATAACTTTGGAAATTTTTGAAGGTCACCCAGTGAATAGCTTCTTAGGGAATTTTGCCAGTGATTCAGTTCCTGTCTTCAAGGAAGGGGCCATGCCACCCTGCTGTAGAACTTACAGTCACTTTGCACACAGAGTCTAGTAGATGCCTGCTCAGAAAATTTTGTGTGTGTTTTAACTGGATACTGATTTTATTGAACTCTTTTTTGGTTCTTTCACATCTAGAGCCTCAGTTTGTGACACTTAGCAAATTTCTTACAGATTTAGTGGACTTTGACTACATTTTCATTGGGAAATCTTTTTCATATTCGCAAATATTTATTATCTCCAGATGATTTTTTTGGGCTGGAAAATGGCTGTTTCCAAGTGACATATTACAGAGGCCAAAGAAAGAAATTACTTCTTAACATATTTTATAGTCACATATTGTTCACATGAAATGGGGATATTTATTTAACGTAATGTTTTCTGGGATCTTTCAAAATTAACAATGAAAATGTCTTCATGTTTTCTTCTATAACAGACATTGTCAGTAGTGACTGTACTGAGTGTTATAAGGGAATAATGACCTTTTGCAAATAGGACATTCCCATGTCTTAAACTCTATAAGCTGAGAATGTCAGGGGGTTGGTCAGTAGTGAATTTTAGTTGACCTTGAATTGGGGAGATTCAGGTCTTCCTATGTAAACAAAAGGATATATACTAGTAGAAAATTAAGACAGAGAAAAGGACAAGATAAATGGGAGCCTGAGCAAGATTTGGCTCAATATTAGAGGTTTTGAGTCTGAAGGAATGGCAGACAAGACAGTATCAAAAATGAGGGAAGATTTTTGAACCTTGAAAAATGATGAACCACATTTTCTCCTAGAATGACTTAAAGAATAGTGCCAGCTAATATCTTCACTTTATCTTGCTAACACTCAATTATTTGGCTATTTTGACTGTCTTATATGTAGGAAAATAAATTTGCATGATTTAAAGTCACTAAATACTTGGTCATTTGTTACAACAGCAGAGGAGAACAAGAAATTGCTTACCATGAAAGGATTCAAATAAGAATTTTGATTTTTCCTAAAATTCTACACTTTCACTGGCATTGTGTATATCAAGTTACAGTTTACTAAAGTATTTAATGTTTTCAAACAAGCTTGTTTCTACATACCTGCTTGAAAGTATTTTAAAAGAAATATTTTATAATTATCTAGAGTATATTTGCCTCAAAGATATTTTTTCATTGATTGAGTGCTGCCTAATCTTCAAATCCTAAAGCAAAATAGCAATCATAGTAGTATTGAATAATAGATGAGGAATTATGCACTCGGAGTATCTATGAACTAAACATTTTATAATTAAGATGAATGTTACATAGAAATATAATTAGGGAAAATGTGCAATGTGGAAGAAACACTATATGAGTTTAGTAGTTAGTCAGAGTTTAGATATATCTTTTCTAATAGCTTGCCTGAACTCCTAAAGTTGAAATTACTCTTTTATCTAATTGCCATATTAAAAATTTAAATCTTTTTTATAACTGTCACAGATTTCTCAAAAATTAATATTGAATTATTTTTTTTCATTTAGTGAATGTAAGTCCTAGAAATTACAATGATATTGACTCTAAGTGATATAGTTTGTTTGTATTTTCTTCATTGCCATGTGAAAACAAAGACAAATTATAGAAATGATGAAGAAAGACAGTCTTCATATCATGTTTTCCTATAATGTATTCTGCTTATATGTTCCTTTGGACACTGGTGAAAATTATAAAATTGGAAATATTCTAAATTCAGGAAATTGTTCTATGCAGAAGCAATAAACAAATTAAAATCATAGGAATTGCATTGAATCTGTAGATTGCTTTTGGTAAGATTGCCATTTTTACTATGTTAATTCTACCTAGCCAAGAGTATGGGAGATCTTGCCACTTTCTGGTGTGTTCTTCAATTTCTTTCTTCAAAGAATTAAAGCTCTTGTCATACAAGTCTTCCACTTGTTTGGTTAGAGTTATTGGGAGATATTTTATGCTATAAAAATATAGTACAGACATAAACAGAGAACTCTCAACAGAGGAATCTAAAATTGCTGAAAGATACTTAAGAAAATGTTCACATTCTTAGTTTTCAGAGAAATGCAAATCAAAACAACTCTGAGATTCCATATTACACCTGTAAGAATTGCCAAGATCGAAAACACTGATGGTGCAGACCCTTCAGATGTCAGTGTTGTGATTTCTATGAAATTTGGGAACCAACCTTTCTCAATAATAATAATACCACTTTTGTGTATATATCCAAAGGATTCTTTTTTTTTTTTTTTGTTTTTCGAGACAGGGTTTCTCTGTGGCTTTGGAGCCTGCCCTGGAACTAGCTCTTGTAGACCAGGCTGGTCTCGACCTCACAGAGATCGGCCTGCCTCTGCCTCCCAAGTGCTGGGATTAAAGGCGTGCGCCACCACCGCCCGGTTCCAAAGGATTCTTAATCATGTCACAGGGACATGTGCTCAACTATGTTCATAGCCAGAACCTGGAATCAACCTAAATGCCCCTCAACCAAAGAATGGGTTAGGAAAATATGGTACATTTACACAATGGAGTACTACACAACAGAAAAAAAATTAATGACATTTTGAATTTTGCGGGAAATGGATGGAGCTAGAAAACATCATTTTGAGTGAGGTAACCAAGTCACATGTCATCACTAATATGTAGTTTTTAAACATAAAGCAAAGAAAACCAGCCAACAAATCACAATCCCAGAGAACTTAGACAACAATGAGGACCCTAAGAGAGACTTACATAGATAGAATCTACACGGGAAATGGAAAAAGACAAGATCTGAGTAAAGTAGGAGCATGGGGACCTTGGGAGAGGGTTGAAGGGGGAAAGAAAGGTAGGGAGGGGAACAGAGAAAATGTAGAACTCAATAAAAAAGACTATTTCCTACCCTTCCCCACTTGAGCTTTTTAAAGGCAAATTCTGGATGAGTGTTCTCAAAGATACATGAGTTATGTTGCCTCTTGTTTTTCAACCCCTACTAGGCTCTTTCCTAGTTAAAATTTAGTATACACTGGCTATCATTACTCCTACTCTTGGCTTGTAGTGTGATATTCCAGTGACATCAAGTATTCTTGTTTGTTCACTAGTTTCTGTTACTGCCTTTGCCCTTGAGTTCATCAAGTCCTGGAACATTAATATGTTCCTCTCAGAAAGAAGGTTACCATTGTCTCCATGCCTAGCTCCAAATCAAAGCATTTGCCTACTAGAAGAGGAAAGATGCATAACAGACAACGAATATTTTTCAGAAAAACTTGTTTTCTGGCCGGGCACTGGTGGCGCAAGCCTTTATCCCAGCACTCGGGAGGCAGAGGCAGGCGGATCTCTGTGAGTTCGAGACCAGCCTGGTCTACAAGAGGACAGGCTCCAAAGCCACAGGGAAACCCTGTCTTGAAAAACCAAAAAAAAAAACTTGTTTTCTTTGCAGGAGAGCACCTAAGTTCAACTTAAAAATGTTCTATTAGTTGTGATAAAGAAATTATTGAGAAGGGTTTTGCAATCAAGAGAAGAAACAGCATAGACTTAAATTTGTGGGAGAGAATCTGAAAATAAAAAAACTGGATGGAGATTTTTTGGATTCAAGACAAATTGTCCTGAGCAGAGAAATTAGCTTCAGATCAAATTCTTGAACTGGGTTAAAAATTTCTTAGAATCATGAATTTATTCTAAAGTTTGGATTTGTAGTTTTCTGTTATTATTTATGTCTTTTTTTTAAATTTCTGGCTTAGCCTTTTGTTAGTAGCAAATGAGCCGTCCTGTCTCTGGCTAGAGAACAAGGGTTTAAGTAAGAAATTTTTGTTCCTTTTTAATTTTTGTTTTAATGCCTTTTTAATTCTACATGTTGTTTATAGTTCTAATCACTTCATTAGATGTTGTAGCAACTTTCATATTTTTTCACTTCACTATTCCATCCTCCTTTTCTCTACTCCATCCTTCTTCCTTCTCCTATCCCTTCACCTTTTACCATCAATATGTCATTCCAAACTTAGAACCTCAGAATATTTTTTTCCTCTGTGTTCGTTCCTCTTTCACATCATTGCAGGTAAAGCACTTATATCCAGCTACCTTACATGTTTCCCCTTCATGTATGTTCACATTCTGTGTGCAGGTACATATACAAGTGTGAATGCATGCTTGTGGAAATCTGAAGTAGGCGTTGTATGTGTTTCTTAATCTCTGTCAAGTTTGTTTACCAAGGTAAAGTATTTTTATTGAATCCAGAACTATCCAATTCTGGTGAACTTAATAAAAATATTTGTCCTAGAGAAACATTCCCTGTCTCTGCCTCCAGAGTGTTGAAGTTAAGTGTAATCTGAATGCCTGACTGGTTTTATTGTGTACTGGAGACCCAAACTCCAGTCTTCACACTTGTGTAGCAAGTGCTTTATCCATTAAGTCTTCATCCCAGCCCTCTACAGAGATTGAGTAATCAAGTAATATGCTGATTCCAAGATTCCAATATTGTTCTTTGTTTCTTATGATTGTTTTGTTTACTAAGAAGAATTGGTAGGATTTATTTCCCTCAATTACTACTAAGAAGCTAAGTAATCTAAATATTCTCTAAAGTAATATGAACAATTTATTAATTTTAATTATTTTAGTCCTTGAATAAAGAATAATTTTTGAATTACCTGTATCCTTTTTAATTTCTTCAATCGGGTTTTTTATATGTGTCATTCTAGAGATTGTTCATTTCCTTTGGTAAATTAAGTTTTAGTTATTTCATTTTGTGTGATATTCATTTTTAGCTGTTGAAAAAGGTATTTCTTTATTGTAATAGTCACTATGATCACATAAAATGCTACTGACTGTTCCATACTACTCATGCATTCACAACTTTACAGAATGTGAGGATTAAAAAATCCAACCAAACAAACAAAAAACAACTTAGATGGTGATTTTGTTTTTTTGGTTTTTGTTTTTGTATCCTGATAGAGTGTCAAAATATCAAAAAATGCTACAATAGACCTAGTAAAAAGGCACACGGTAATTCACAAAACCTTTAGTTCTATTATTAGCACATATCTTGCATCAATAAATTTGACAGAATAACTCAATAATTACCCTTACTGAGGTGAAGATCCATCTGATGAATTGTGTAAATGTCATATTAAAATAAGAATAATAATCATTTTTTTAAAAAAAAACATAAACTACATATCTGCTGAAACTTGCAGCAAGTATTGGATCATGCGGAATATTGTCATGGTTGTGATTTTGTCCCAGCACCTTTCTCTTCTTAAAATAGTTCCCAGTTTACATAAGCTTTATCTCTCTATTTTCTGGGACCAACCAAAAAAAAAGCAATGAATTAGAAAGGGGAAAAATTTCTAAAGTCTCATGATACTTAAACTTACTATGCAAAATAAAGGTTGTGGAAATTGCAATAGCACTTTTGAATCCACGCACTGAATAAAAAGAAAGAAGAAAGAGAAAAAGAAATAGAAAATGTGGAGTAACAGAGGGAGGAAAGAAAGGAAGAACAGAGCTTATCATTAAACGTCAGAAGCTTTGTTTTAGATGAGTGTCTGAAATCGATATATTATACATGTGCATGAATTTCTGTCCTGTGTGTTTGTGAGTCTGGGTATGTAACATGAGGTCAGTGGATACTTCAGGTATAGGTCTTGGCCTTAATCAAGATTATATTGCAAATATCAGGCCATATAGTTTTAAGATTTTGGGTATTCTCCTGTCTAAGCTTCCATAAGGGCACTGAGATTATGGATGTATGCTACCACACAAATATTTACTTGTATTCTAGGGATTCAAACTCAGGTCCTTATATTTGTTTACAAGAGATTTATGCACTGAAATATTCCCAGGGCCCTTAGTGTCCACCTAAAACTCATATATAAAACACCTCATCACTAGAATATGGGATTAGGAGGCCAATTAATTAATTAATGAGGATTCTGATTTTATAAATGGGAGAATTGTCTCTGTCTTGATCTTTCCAGACTATAGAACTGTTAAAAATGAATCCATGTTATTGATAATATATTAATGATAATATTTATATAAAAATTCGGTATTGAGTGAATGAAGCCACCGGGATTCACAATACTTGTAGACACATTTATTAAGGCTTTACTACTAAAAGAGAGTATGCCAGCAGGGTCAATGTTTTTTGTTCAGAAATCATTAGCCAAAAGTGCATGTGTTTTACTAAAAGCCCTGGAAAACCTCACCTTTTGCAATGACAACTGAAGAAATAGACTTTACTGCTCTTACAGTTTCTATGTGCATAACAATGCTCTTTGGTTGTTCTAGTCAATTATTGAAAATATTGGGTTACCAAGGCATTTTTGCTAAAACCTGGAAACATTTCATAAAGAAAAGATATTTTGATTGAAATATTGTATTCTAGCTTCAGGGAAATTTAAAGTGCAATTTTCAAAACAACTGAACTAAACCTGAAGAAAATTAAACCATGATCCTCTAGATGATACTTGCATTGGTTTGAATCAGTGATCATTTGATTTAGCATTGTTTTAAGTTTACAATATGGTCATTCTTGCTGTACTAATGCTACCAATGCAACAGAAAAATCTTTCTTAGTTTAATAATTGTATCTCTCTCAAATCTAAGATAGAGAACACAAATATTAAATATAGAGTTTCCTACAGAAGATAAAATCCCAACTGGTTCTGTCTTCATGTGGTGACTAGTTTGCATTTCCTGTTATTTACTTGAAAAATCTCATGGTTTTGTAGTATGGTTGGGCATCTCTTGGGTATATTCCCAAGAGTGGTATTGCTGGATCCTGAGGAAGGTTGATTCCCAGTTTCCTGAGAAACC
>JAQHUG010000359.1:1088489-1109714 GCA_028555095.1 Dicrostonyx torquatus
TACACATCTTCCTAGACCGAGATGGAGGGGGGAGGGCCTTGGGCTTCCCATAGGGCAGGGTATCCTGCCCCATCTTAAAGAAGCAGGGGGAGAGTGGTGGGGCAGTGGGGGAGCGGGAGGGCCGGGAACAAGGGGAGTAAATGTAAATTTTATATTTTAACAATAATAAAAAAAGAAAAAGAAAGAAATATGCATGCATACATACATAGATAATACATACATTCATATATACATGCTGCATCATATATACATATATATGCTGCATACATATCTGTCCATCATGCATGTATTTGGTACCTGTGTAGGCAGAAGAAGGAATCAGAACTCCTGGGACTAGAGTTACAGATGAATGTGAGCCATTATATGGATGTTAGCAATCGAACCAAGTCTTCTGGATGAACAGATAATGCTCTTAACTGCTGAGCTATTTCCCTACCTTCCCCGAAGTTGTATTGTTAGTCTTGATAAGCACCTTAACCATTATAGCTGCTTTCTCCGCATCTGCCTTGTTGCAAATTTAAACTTTTTTCTACATAAAATAAAAAGGCACAGTTTTCATATATTTTGCTCCACTCATTGCCCTTTCTCTCTGTCTCATTGCTGGCATAGGTAAGAGCAGTGAACAGTAATCTTGATGCATGGTGAAGCTTTGTGATTTCCTCTGACAAACAAATAAATTCTGTACCTTTTAATCCAGTCTCAGACAAGATCTTAGGACTGGATAGAACGTACTGAAGACTGTTTTCAGAATATTACATAAATAGCCTCTCTCCCACTAATGGATAGAGTCCTTATTTTTATTTAAAGTTCCTTGAACCAGTCTTCCACTGTCAATTTTCCTCTCATAATTCTTTTTTTTCAAAACTCCCAACAGAAAGGTTAGCTAAATTCTATTTACAGCATTATAGTTTTTCTCTAGCCCAAAATTTGAAACTCATCATTTCTCCTTGAACCAGTTACAAACGTTGAAAAACCACATTATCAGACTTATCACAAAAACGACTCCATTTTTTGGCTAATTTTCTGATTGCTTCATAGTTGCTGTGACAAAGTAACTGGCAAAGGCATTAAGAAAAATAAGCTTTGTTTTGGCACAAAATATAAGAAGATACAGTGATCATGGCAAGGATGACGATTAATATTTTCAATTCTGTAGAATTTAAAATAACATGGAAAATTGGCCTCTGGTCACATTATGAGGGATTATCTTGATTGTGTTCATGAAAGTGGGAAGACTCCTCAACTTTGGGCAGCATCATTTTGTAAGCAGGAGATTCTGTATATTCTAAGAAGATGATAACTTAGCTAATAACACTAAATATGCATTCATTATATTATTTTAACTGTAAAAGTAAAGTGACAAGCTGCTTCAAGTTTCTGTTTCCTTGATTTCTGACACCATGCTTATACCTTGAACTGTGAACTAAAATAAACTCTTCATTTCTTGATTTGCTTTTGGAAAGGTACTTTTCATAGCTACAGAAAAGAAATTAAGCAAGTGGGGACCTTGAGGTGGTTTAAATGAGAAATTTCTCTAAAATTGCAAACATTACAACACCTGTTCTTCAGTCAGTGGGTTTTGTTTATAACAGTAATTTATAGTCTTGCTGTAAGAAGTAGACAATTGTAATGGGTTTTGATAAATTATAGCCTCACCCCACTTCTAGTTCACCTCCTTGTTTCATTCTTGTAGTCAAAGATTTGGTCTCTCATCTTTCTACTATGCCTCCCTGCCATGATGGTCTTCTGAGACTATTACAAACTTTCTTCTGTAAGTTTTTTGGCCATAGTATTTAATCAGAGCAAGATTTACAAGTAAATTGATGGCACTGGAAAAATTATAATTAATGAGGTCACTCAGGACTCCAAATACAAATGCTACATGTTCTCTCTCATATAAGAATGCTAGCTTCAAATATTATGTTTGCCATGTAGTACATGTAGAAATCAGGAAAGTAGTGTAGGTCAGTGGGTAGTAGTGTTCATTTATGGAGGTGGAGTAGAATATTATATGTGAGAAGAAATTAGACAGGAGTTATACTTGGGAAGGAATGATCAAGTCAGTAGTGGAATGATCAGTATGGGTAAATCAGTGGACAAGGGGCTCATCAAATTGAAGTGTGTATGAAAAAACTACATGAGAACTTACAGTATTACTAGCCAATTTAGGCAGAGGCAGGCAGATCTCAGTGAGTTCAAGACCAGCCTGGTCTACAAAGCAAGTTCCAGGACAGCCAGGATTGTTACACAGAAAAATCTTATTTCAAAAAAAGTGTAATGAAGGGAGATATTAGAACACAAATATTATAAAATAATTGGAAGGGTGATATGGAGCTAAAGGCTTTAAGGAGGGATGAAGGGAAGAATTGAGCTATGCTACTACAATTGTTATTGGACAAGACTGCTATGCCCATGGGTCAGTAAAAGGCACAGAGATGAACTGTTCTGGAGACAATTTCAGGGAACAGCATCTGCTTAATACATCTGAGAAACTATATATTGACTGTGATTAGGTAACACATTACATCTGATTGGACACTGAGAATTTGTATCACCAGCATTGTTAGAGAAAAGAAACACATAAAGGATACATGACTTGTGCAAACTCATCAGCAGTCCAGCTACTGGCTATTCACGCTAATTCAGAATTCATTGTTCTGATTTCAGAAAAACTCAGGAACATGGTTGCTATTCTTTTTACTTGGAAAAAGAATTTGCCAGGTAGGCTAACTGCCAGATCATGCTTTTACATTTTTCAACATGGGAAAGGATGTGTAGTCCGGGCCTTAACCAGTATTAAGTATGTATAAAGAAGCCTTATGAAATCCCACTAGTTAACCTGATGAAATAAATGAGTTTGAATAGAACTGTCCTTCATGGACAAGAAATATTGTTCTAAGTGTACATGGATTATTCAATGAAAAATCGCAATATCATGTTACCTCTTCTCAAAGAGTCACTGGTCAAGGATGAACAAGAGTCACACAAAATAAGACAGAATATGGCCATTGTTCTTGATGGCCAATCATAACTACATTGTATAACACTGCTTATAAAAACATCAACACATCAGTTATAGGACATAGGAAAATCAATCTTGAATTGACTAGTAAACTGTCCTTGTAGTCAAGGAGCTATAGTACTAGAGAGCACTATACAGGCTTCTAGGGGAGAAGAGACACCAGTAGTTATATGATGAGATAGATACAAGATGTCTGACAAGGTATTTATATTTCTACTGGTGTGATAGTGAGGAGATCATTTATGAAATAGCCAACATCTGTCTTGAATAGATTTGAGGTCTGCTCCACCAGAGAGAATTCATACATGATACTGCAAATGTGGTCAAAGTCCATACCTAGGGAAGCCATAGACCCTAACAGATCACATATTAATATAGTTTTTGCTAAATAGTCATGCTGTCAATACCACCTCTAAAGTTTTCTTTCTAACCTCTTATTGATGCTGCTCTTATCCTTGGTCAGTGAAACTTTATTTTTATTGCAGAAGGTAGGACTTAACACAGAAATTCATAATTGCTCAAAATGTTGAGAATTAATGACTAAATTCTCAACCATATAGTGAACATTCTTTTTAAGGTTCAGGGAACATTATGAAAGAATGTAAGAAGTGCTGTGAAAATCGGGCCTCTGGTTATCACATGGTGGCTATACAAATGAACTTTCAGCAGCTGTGGTTAACCACACAAAGTCTGTAAAGGGTCAGGAGATTTTAGAATTCCAGGATTGAAGGGTAAGTGACTCCATATACCCCAACCTAGCTGTGGAGGTAATGACAGTTGATGGCTACCGAGAAAGGGAAAGTCACTTTTCTTTGTGGGGGCAACTTTCGTTAGGGTGCCTGTGCATCAGTGGATGATTTTCCCATGCATATAGGAATTTCAAAGATAAATTGATTAGATCAGGTTGGCTGGTGGGTTTGTCCAGGGGAGATTATTTTGATTACACTGGTTGAGCTATGAAGTGACATCACTGCCTAACTGGGATCCCAGACTATATATAATATGTAGAAGGATCCTGAGTATAGGCAGGCATTTATTGCTTTCTGCTTCTTGGCTAGGTATGTAATTTGATCAGTTGCTTCAAGTTCCAGCTGCTGTGACTTCACCACTATAGTGGAATAATTTGGAACAGAGAACCCTAAGCTTTTCTGGCCTTTTCTTTAGGTCCCCATAAGATTATCAGTGCCTGCAACCAGCCAGAAATAGCCTGGAATACTACGCCCCATATTCCCAAAAAATAGACTATCTACCATCGTTCCTAATGCCTGCGATTTGGACATTCCCCAATTATTTCTGATTAAAGCTGCCAAACAGCTATGTACTTATTTTGCTCTTTATTTTATAACTTTAAATCTGCATGACATTTGTCTGCTTTCTGGTTGGTTGTCAGCTTGCAATGCAAAGCAAGGTCTTGACTGCCTGCACATTTTGAATATAAAAGTGGAGGGAATGATGTGGTGAAAGCATGAGAAAAGAGATGAAGAATCCTTGGAAAATAAAAAGCTGAGGATTTGACACCATTAATTCCTATAGTAGTAAATGATTGGCCTGAAATTCCTGAAGCACCTTTGCAGGTTATAATCAAGAGTGATTTCTCCTGATTACTTCAGAACTAATTAGGAGCTGCCTGCCAACTTTAAGCTTGCATCTAATTAGAAATATCTGGGAAGAAGGTATTTGCATATCTTTCAAGTCACATTATGTCATGAGGACATTTGAGGTAATGAAAGATGACATTTATTATAAAATAATAATGTATCACATTGAAATCAACAGTCATCATAAACTCTCAGCTGCAGATTTGGGTGTCTGTGTTAATTGATGAGACACAGTGACTTTGCATGGTGAAGCAAATCAGAGCATGAAGCATAAGAAATGTAAATATGCAAGTTCAGAATATCACAGGCTTAGGAGTGGTAGAATAATTTATTCAAAATCACCTCACTTGTTGACTGAGTGGAGACTATATGTAGAAAAACTAACTTTAGAATAATAGCCTTAAGCCCATGAGTTTTCCCATTCTTTCCTCGATATAAGTGTGTTCCTAGTAATATAAATGTGCCCTGTGCATACATGTGCAACAGTAGGGGCAGAGTTTGGCCAATAGTGATTTAGCTAAGAAAATCAAAATTCTCTGAAGAACCTGATACAACTCTTGAGGTGAGGGCTTTCTTGTTAATATCCAAAATTGTAGCTCTAAAAATAATAATGTGCTTAAGCAGTCCTTTTGCATCCATAATGGAAATTTTCATCTATAGATAAATGTAACGAAGTGAAAATTAAGCTCAATATGAAAGCCAGAAGAAACATACTTTTTGAAGTAAATCTAGTCCCAAAATTAGATAAAGATTCAGCTACATACCATGCTGACATTTGTTTCTTTGATTAAACTCAGGTTACAGTATCCACTATTATATGTGCAGAGAAAAGCATTTCAATAGTAAAAAATATTAAAAGATAAAAAGAATTTGTATATGAAAAATGTCTATATATTTTTGTAGTAAATAATCATTTGGAATTGAATACCTCATCTCTGTTTCCCAAAATATTAATAAAGGATTTGATATTGCACTATAAGAACTATTTTAAAAAAATCCTTTCTTAGACCCTTCATTGTCTTGATCATATCTAAGTAGTTTAGAATGTCAAGTGTAGCAGGGAATGCCTGTAATTCTAGCAACAGGAAAGTGAAACAGTGAGGTAAAAGCCAGCCTGACTACATAGTGAATTCTAGGCTATTGATAGGCACTCTCTCGAAAACAAAAACCAAAAGGAAAAACTAGGGTAAAAAAGAACATGAAAGAAATGAAGAAGCAATTTGTGCAAATGAAATGAACATGATTTTTCACAGTCTGTGATATGTGATACCTCATTGTAATTTGTTGAAACAATCTCAGTCTTTTGATGGCACATGGTATTATTTCATTTTATAGATGAGATTATTGAGGCACAAGAAATTTTCACATTTTTACTATGACCATGAAATAAGTAGAAATGTGACTTGAAAGAAAATATTTTGATCTATGTTTGTTACTGACTCATTTAGCAGGAAAATTTTCATCGTCAAATATTTATTGTACATTGTACTGGATGCTTTTATACATCAACTTGACACAATCTAGAGTCATCAGAGAGCAAGGAACCTTAGTTGAGAAAATGCCTCCATGAGATCCAGTTGTAAGGCGTTTTCTCAATTACTGGTCAATGGGATCATCCCATGGTGAGTAGTGCCTCCTTAAGATGGTGGTCCTAGATTCTATAAGAAAACCTACAGATTCAACTAACCTGGTCTCATAGAGACTCAGAGACAGAACTGACAGATAGCCTGCATTTGACTGACCTAGGCCTTCTGCATATATATTACAGTGTATTTTGGTCTTCTAGTGGGACTCCTAACCCTGGGAAAAGAGACTGTCTCTGACTCTCGTGCTGCTTTGCATAGGCAAACTGAGTAAGCCATGAGAAGCAAGTCAGTAAGTTGCATTCACACATGACTTCTGCTTATCTCCTGCCCTCAGGAACATGCCCTGTTTGAATTCCTGTTCTGAGTGACTTCCTTCAGCAATGAGCAGCAATTTAGAAGTGTAAGTCAAATAAACCTTTTTCTCCCCAACTTGCTTTTTGGTTATAGTGCTTCTTCCCAGAAATAAAAACCCTGACTAAGGTAATAGTGTAAAACTTTATATTGATAGTTTCTTTAAAGCATATCATGCACTTTTCCATAACTCACCTCACCCTATTCTGTCCTCTACTCCTCTCTCTATATTTTCCCTTTCTTCTTGTTTCAATTCCTTTAGTCTCCATATGTTTGTGGTTTCTTGAATTTGTGCAAATGAAGCTGCAGTGGTAAGAAATACATAGTTTCAGATTCCACAAATGAAAGAAAAACATTAACAATGGCTTTTTATATTACTTTACACACCAACCTTAGTTTTCTTCCTTCCTTCCTCTCCTTTCAGTACCTATCTACACACCTCCCCTCTATTCCCCACTTTGTTTCTAGTTTATATTCCTCCTTGTTTCTAGTTTATATTCAGAAAAGGGGCAGGATTCACATAGATATCAATAAAACATGGCATATCAGGCTGCAGGAAGAGTAAACATCTCCTTTCATATTCAGACCGGACAAGGCAACCCATAATTAAAAGTAGGGTTCCCAAACTAGCAATAGTGAGAGTCAGCCTCTGCTCCCACTTTTAGGAGTCCCACAAAAGACCAAGCTATACAACTGTAACATATAAACAGGAGGCCGAAGTCAGTCGCATACAGGCTCTCTGTCAGTTCAATTGCTGAGGCCCTTTGATCCCAGATTATTGATTCTGTGAATTTTCTTGTGCTATCCTTGAACCCTCTGGCTATTATAGAGAGTATTTCCTACCTCTCTTTCACCACAGGATTCCCCAAACACATCTAATGTTTTGGTGTGGTGTGTCTGTATCTGTTTCCCTCCTTTTCTGCTTGAAGACTCTTGAATAACTGTTGTATTAGGCACCAATCTGTGAATGTAGCATAATATCCTTATGAATTATTGCAGTGACTATTTTTCTGCCAATCTTATTTGGGTCTGCCGTACTAGGTCTCTGGGCCATCCAGCCTCTGAGTCTTGGTGCTCCAGACAGTGTTGGGGAGGGGTATCTTGTGGCATATGTCTCAGGCTAGACATGTAGCCATTGATTGGCCACTTCCACAATTTCTGTGCCACTATTAACCTCCACCGTCTTTAGGTAGGGCAGGCTGTAGGTTGAATATTACTGGCTGGGCTGCTGCCCCATTTCCTCCACTGGGAAGTCTCTACTGGTCACAGAAGATTGTCAGTTTAGAATACATATCCGCTATTGCTTAGAGTTTTAGCTCAGATCATCTTTTTAGATTTCTGGGATTTTCCCACACACTAGGTTTCAACCTCACCCCAAAATGCCCCCACTTTCCAATCTTCTCTTTAAGTAATCTCCTTCACCATCCCCACCTGAACCCTCATGTTCCCATTCACACCCACTCCCAGTCCACCCACAAAAATAATCTAAGTTATTTCTCCTTCCCAGGGAGATTCAAGCATCCCAATTGAGCCCTCCTTGTAACCTAGCCTCTCTGGATCAGTGGTAGCATGATTATCCTTTACTTTACAGCATATATCAACTTATAAATGAGTGCATACAATGTTTGTTTTTCTGGGTGTGGGTTAACTCTCTCAGGGTGATTTTTTTCTAGTTCCATTCATTTGCCTGCAAATTTAAGATGTCATTGTTTTTATAGCTGAGTAATTGTCTGTTGTGTAAATGCACTCCATTTTCTTATCCATTCATCATTGAGGGACATCTAGTTTGTTTCCAGTTTTTGAATATTATGAACATAGCTGAGGAAGAAACCTTGTAGTGTGATGGAATATCCTTTAAGTATATGGACAAGAATTATATAGCAGAGTGTTGAGGTAGATCTATGTTGTAGAATATTAATTTAAGATGTGTCACATTTGTTTATGCAGTGGCATACTTATTTAATGACGCAAAGATATGATGCATTCTTTTATATTGCATTTGTTTAACTATATAAAACTGTGTTACTTGCCTGCCTAAAACACCCAATTGGGCTAATAAATAGATGAATGACCAATATCTAGGCAGGAAAGAGAAATAGATGGGGTTGGTGGGCAGAGAGAATAAATAGGAGGAGAAATCTAGGGAAGAGAGCCAGGAGCAAGAAAAGGAGAAGGAAAAGAGGATGTCATGAGTCAGCCACGTTGTCACCCAGTCTGCCATGGAGTAAGAAGGAAAAAAAAAAGATATATAGAATAAAGAAATGTACAAAGTACAGAGCCAAATGTAGTTAAAGAGAAATTGGAGTAGTCAAAGAGAAAAGTTAGAAAAGCAGGCTAGAAACAAACCAAGCTAAGTCTGGTAAGAATAAATCTCCATGTACTTACTTGGAAGTTGCATGGCTGGACGAGAGAGAGAGAGAGAGAGAGAGAGAGAGAGAGAGAGAGAGAGAGAGAGAGAGAGAGAGAGAGGAGAGAATCCCTTCAGATCTGTTTCCTATATTTTGAAAAACCTCCATAATGATTTGCAAAGTGGCTGTACAAGTTTGCACTCCCAAAAGTCCATGGTGGAGTGTTTTCCTTTCTCCACATTCTTTCCTGCTTGAGCTGTCACTTGTGTTTTTGATCTTAGAAATTCTGACAGGTGTAAGATGGGATCTCAGAATCATTTTGATTTGCATTTCCCTGATGGCTAAGGATGTTGAACATTTCTCAAAGCCATTTGAAATTCTTCTGTTGAGAACTCTATATCTGTAAGCCATTTTTTAACTGGATTGTTTGGTTTCTTGATGCCTACTTTCTTGATATATTTATCTATCTTAGAAATGAGACCCTTTCCCATTCTGTGGGCTGCCATTTTGTCCTATTAACAGCTCCCTTTGCTTACAGACAGCTTTTTAGTGTCATGATATCCATTTTATTAATTATTTATTAATTACTGAACTTAGTGTTTGCATTGTTGGTCTTCTCTTAAGGAAGTTGTCTACTGTGTTAATATGTTTATGTGGTGGATGCTATTTTCTACTTTTTCTTCTATCAGTTTCAGTGGTATCTGGATTAATTTTGAGGTCTTTGATCCACAAGGACTTGTTTTATTTTAAAGAGTGATTGATGCACATCTATTTGCATTCTTCAACAGACAGACCTCTATTATCCCTGTGCCATTTTTGAATATATTGGCTTCTTTGTTGAAAATCAGGTGTCCATGAGTGTATGGATTTATAATTAGATCCCTGATTTGATTCCTTTGCTCCACATGACTGTTTTTACCCCCAAAACACGTGGTTTTTATCACTGTATCTCAGAAGTATAGCTTAAAATCAGGGGAAAAGATACCTATAGATATTCTTTTATTATACAGGATTGTTTTTACCTATCCTGTTTTTTTTTTTGTTTTGGCATAAGTTGTTGAGTATTGTTCTTTCATGATCTATAAAGGATTGTGGTTGGATTTTAATGGGTATTGCATTCAATCTGTAAATTGCTTTTGGTAAAATAAATATCTTTACTAGGCATATCATTCTAATCTATGAGCACAGGAGATGTTTCTAATTCTGATATCTTCTCCACTTTCTTTCTTTCTTTCTTCAAAACCTTGGAGTCCTTGTCATACATGCCTCTCACATGCTTACTTAGAATTATCCAAAGTTATTTTACATTAATGGTTTATTGCTTCCCTTGCATAATTATCAGTTATAGATAGGAGGAGTACCATTTTATTTTTAAATCTTGTTTCCAGCCACTTCCCCGAAGATGCTTATCAACTGTAGGAATATCCTGGTAGAATTTTTAGGGTCACTTATGTATACTATCTTATCATCTGCAAAGACTAATACTTTGATTTCTTCTTCACAATTAGTATCCCTTTGATATTTTTAGTTGTCTTATTGGTCTAGCTAGAAAAATATTTACTTTATTGAATAGCTATGAAAAGAGTAGGCAACCTTCTCTTGGTCCTGACTTTAGTTGAATTTTTTTCTGAGTTTCACTCCATTTAATTTGATGTTGCTATAGGCTTATTCTATATTGCTTTTATTATATTAATGTATGTCCCTTGTGTTCCTGATGTCTATAAGATTTTTTCATGTATTGGCATTGGATTTTTTCAGAGGATTTTTTAACGTCTAATGAGATTATCATGTCATCATTTATTTTTCAGTTTGTATGGTAAATTTCCTTGACAGATTTTCATGTGTTGAATCATCTCAGTATCTCACTGATGATGCCTACTTGATCATGGAGGATAAACTTTTTGTTGTGTTCTTGGATTCAGTTCACCGTTATTTTATTGAGAATTTTTGCATCAACATTCATGAAGGAAATTATTTTCTAATGCTCTTTCTTTGTTGAGTCTTCATGTGGTTTACATATGAGGGTGCCTGTGGCCTCATAGAATGTAAAGTTCCTTCTGTTTCTATTTTGTGTAATTTTTGAAAAGTATAGGTATTAGTATAGGAAGTCTAGTACACTGCTCTAAAACCCTCTGGCCATGGGCTTTTTTTGATTGTGAGACTTTTAATGAATGCTTTTATTTTTGGGGGGATTATAGGTCTTTCTTGTTATTTACCTAGTCTTTAAGTTTGATGTGTGGTATCTGTCAAGAAATTATCCATTTCTTTTAGATTTTCTAATATTGTGGAGTATAGGTTTTTCAAGTATGACCTAATGATACTTTGGATTTCTCTTGTTTCTGTTGTTTTGCCCCCCTCTTTATTTCTGAGTTTGTTATTTAAATAATCTCTCTATTCCTTTCAGTTAGGTTGGATATGGGTTTGTCTTTCTTATTGATTTTCTCAAAGAACTATTTTATTGGTTATCTTTGTTGTGCTCTACATTTCTACTTTATTGATTTCAGCCCACAGTTTGATGATTTCCTGCCATATACTTCTTTTGGGTGCACTTGTTTCTTTTTGTTCTATAGTTTTCAGGTGTCAAGTTAACCTGTTTTTATAAGACCTCTTCAAATTCTTTTTGAAGGTATTTAGTGCTACAAACTTGCCTCTTAGCACCATGTTCATTGTGTCCCATAAGTTTGGCTAGGTTGTGCATTCATTTTCATCTACTTCTTGAAAATTTTATTTTCTTTACTTCTTCCTTGACACATATGTTATTCAATAAAGAGTTATTCCATTTCCATGAGTTGGTAGGCTTTCTGTGATTTCTGTTGTTGGAATCCAATTTTAATTCATGATTGTCTGATATGATGCAGGCAGTTACTTCAATTTTCTTGTGTCTGTTAAGACAAGGTTTATGACCAAATACAGGCTCAATTTTGTCTAATGTTCCATGAGGCACTAAAAAGAAACTGTATACTTTTGTGTTTGGGTTATATGGTCTGTGGATATTTTTCATATCCATTTGGTTCATAACCTCTATTAACTGCAGCATTTCTCTGTTTACTTTTTGTCTGGATGATCTATCCATTGGAAAAACAGGGTACTGAAGTCGACCATTATCAATATATGAAGGGATATGTGTAATTTAGCTTTAGTATTGTTTTATTTATAAGCATAAATGTCCCTGTGTTAGGGGCATATACTGGGAAATGAAATGTCATTTTAGTGAATTTTACCTTTGATGAGTATGAAGAGTCCTTCCTTGCCTCTTTTGTTAAATTTTGATTGAAGGTCTATTTTGTCAGCCATTAGACTAGGTACAATGGTTTGATTCTTGGGTCCATTTGCTTGAAAATCTTTATCCAATCCTTTACTCTGTTGTAATGTATATCTTTGTTGTTGAGTTATGTTTCTCGTGTGCAGTAATGATGCATTCTATTTTCACATATATTATGTTAGTCTGTCTCTTTTTATTGGGGAATTAAGTCCATCAATAATGGCAGATATTAATGGACAATGATTGCTAATTTCAGGTTTTGTTGGATTTTTGTTGTGGTGCTAATTGTTTGTGAGTGTGTGTGTGTGTGTGTGTGTGTATGTCTGTATCTGTGTGCATATAATTTCTGATCTTTTGATTTTGCTAGTGTGACATTATTTTCTGTGTTTTCAAGAATGTAGTTATCATTTATAGGTTGGAATTTTCCATCTGGAAACTTCTGTGATGTTAGACTTGTGAATAGATATCTATTATCATGTCTTCTACACCTGAAATTCTCTTTTCCATCTCTTTTATTCTGTTGGTGGTATTTACATCTGTAGTTTTTGTTTACTTACCTGTATTTTCATCTTCAGGATTTCCTAAGTTATTGTTTTATTTATTGTTTCATTTCCATTTCAGGTCTTGAATGTTTTAATTAATTTTCTTCTGTTTCTGTTTTCCTTGATTTCTTTAAGAGATTTTCTTGAGCCAGCAGGCAAGATTCCTGCAGGTAGTCTTCTCCAACACTCCCATACCATCAATCAGACCCTCTAAACTCCTTATCCCACTCTGCCCCCAAATACTCCTATCCCCAGAGACCTCAGAGCAACTCTGAAACACAGGCTAGGGCTGCATAGAGATGACCAAGAGAGGAGATCTGAAGCACAGACTGTGACTGCACAGAGTGGACCAAGAGATTGAACCAAGTAAGCAGTCCAAGAGAGTGGAACAAGAGAACAGGTCAAGGGAGCGCTCAGTGGTTCCCTGACACACAGACAGTGACAGTACAGACCAGAACAAGAACAGCTCTCAAAGAACAGATAACAACTGCAAGAATTGGACCAAAATCCAGAAATGTCACTAGCACCAATTGGAAGAAAACATGGGTAAGTGAAAATACAAGAATTCCTTCAACCACTTAAAAAGCAACATTATAATACCAGAACCCAGTGGTCATAAAATAGGAAGACTTAAACATCCTAACCCAGAAGAAGCAAAAGAAAATGATTTTTAACATAAATTCATGAGGAAGCTGGAGACCTTTAAAGAGGAAATAAAAAAATTTTCCTAAATGAGTGGAGAAAAAGACAAATAAAAAATTGGAAGAAATCAATAAATGTCTTAAAGAAAACAAGGAAAACTAAGAAAAAGCAATCAAACAGAAAAAGGAAACAGTACAAAGTGTTCAAGACTTGAAGACTGAAATGGAGGCAATAAAGAAAATACAAACTGAGGGACTTTTGGGAAAAAATCTGGGTAAATTAACAGAAACTAAAGAGGCAAGCATAACCAATAGAACACAAGATATGGAAAAAATAATCTCAGGTGTTGAAGATACTATACAGGACATAGATTTGTTGGTCAAAGAAAACATTAAATTCAACAAATTCCAAACACAAAGCATCCAGGAAATCTGGAACACAATTAAAACACCAAGACTAAAAATAATAGAGATAGAAGAAGGTAAAGAAATTCAGCTGGAAAACACAGAAAATATATTCAATAAAATCATAGAAGAAAACTTTCCCAAACAAAGGATATTTGTATTAAGGTACAAGAAGGTTATAGAACACCAAATATACTGGACCAAAATATAAAGTTCCCTCACCATATAATAGTCAAAATACAAAACATACAGAATAAAGAAAGAATAATAAGCTCTGAAAACAAAAAATGTCAAGTAATATGTAAAGGCAGACCTATCAGAATTACACCTGCATTCTCAATGGAGATCATTAAAATCAGAAGGTCCTGTTCAGATTGAGGAAACATGGATTCAAGCTTTCAAACACTGTCAGTGGAGAAAACAAGATATGAAATGGCAAAAACAAATTGAAACAATACCTATCCACAAACCAAGCCCTACAGAAAGTATTAGAAGAAAAACTCCAAGCCCAGAAAGCTAAATGCACTCACAAAAACACAGACAATAGATAACCTCACACCAGAAAGAAAACACACAAACACTATAACTGAGAAATAACAGGAATTAACAATCACTGGTCATTAATATCTCTTACTATCAATTGACTCAATTCACCTATAAAAAGACACAGGCTAAGAGAATTGACACAAAAGCAGAATCCATCCTTTTGCTGTGTACAAGAAATACACCTCAACCTCAAAGACAGACATTATTTCAGGGTAAAGTTTTGGGATATTTTTCCAATCAAATGGACGTAAAAAACAAGCAGTTGCAAATATTCTAATATCCAATAAAATAGATTTCAAACTAAAATCAATCAGAAGAGATGGAGAGGGACACTTTATACTCAAACAGACACAATCCATCAACATTAAGTCTCAAACCTAAACATCTATGCCCCAAATAAAATGAGCACCCACATATGTAAAAGGAACAATACTTAAGCTTAAATTGCACATCAAATCTCACACATTAATATTAGGAGACTTGAACACCCCACTGTCCCCAGTGGACAGGTCAACCAGTCAGAAACATTACATAGATAAAAGAGAACTAACAGATGCCATGAATCAAATGGATTTAATGGACATCTATAGGAATTTCCACCCAAACACAAAAACATATACCTTCTTCTCATCACCTCAGGAAACCTTTTCTAGAACTGACCTCATACTTGGTAACAAACAAAACCTCAACAGATGCAAAAATTTGGAGGTACCACAAGTACTTTATCATATCACCATGGTTTAAAGTTACAATTTAACACCAACACTAATCGCAGAAAGCCTAAAAACAAGTGTAAATCGAACAGTGCCCAATTAAACAACTGATGGATCAAAGAATAAATGAAGAAAAAATTAAAGACTTCCTAGAATCCAATGAAATGAAGGCAGAACATACCCAAAACTATGGAACCCTGTGAAAGCAGTGCTAAGAGGACAGTTCATAGCACTAAGTGCCTACTTAAAGATAGTGGAGAAATGTCATACTAGCAACTTAACATCACACCTGAAAGCTCTAGAACAAAAAGAATCAGACTCATCCAGGAGGGGTAGATGACAGAAAATAATCAAATTGATAGCTGAAGTCAATAAAATAGAAACAAAGAAAACAATACGAAGAATCCATGAAACAAAGAGCTGATTCTTTGAGAACATCAACAAGATAGAAAAACCCTCATCCAAATTATTCAAAAGGCATATAGAGACCATCCAAATTAAGAAAATTAAAAATGAAAATGCGGATATAAAAAGAGACGCCAAAAAAAAATCAGAGATTCATTAGGTCATAGTACAAAGACATGTACTCCACAAAATTTGAAAATGCAAAAGAAATGGACAATTGTCTGGATAGGTAACACATACCAAAATTAAATCAAGATTAATGAACAATTTAAATTGACATACTACTTGGGAGGAATTAGAAGCAGTTATCAAAAGCCTTTCAAACAAACAAACAAAAAATCTTAGGACCGGTTTAGTGCAGAATTCTATCAAGACTTCGAAGAAAAGCTAATATATATACTCATCAATGTGTTCCACATAATAGAAGGAGAAGGAACATGGCCAACCTCTTTTCATAAGCCTACAGTTACCCTGATACCAAAGCTGCATGAAGACCAGTCAAGCAAGAGAAGTACTGACCAATCTCCTTCATGAACACAGATGCAAAAATACCCAGAAAATACTGACACCCTGAATTCAAGAACACATCAAAAAAATCATTCATTATTATCAAAGTGTCTGATTCTAGAGATACACAGGTTCTTCAACATATAAAAATCTATAAATGTAATCCACCTTATAAGTAAAGTAAAAGAAAAAACATATAATCATCTCTTTAGATGCTGAAAAGCATTTGACAAAATCCATTCATGATAAAGGTCTTGGAAAGATCAAGGATATGGGGAACATATCTAAACATAATACAAACAATATACAGCAAGCTGGCAGTCACCATCAAATTAAATGAAGAGAAAGTCAAAGCAACTCCACTATGATCAGGAACAAGACAATACTATCTACTGCCTCCATAACTACTAAACATAGCTCTTGAAATTGTGACTAGAACAATATGTCAACAAAAGGAGAAAGTTTGAGGAAGACAAACTTTTGCTATTTGCAAATTATATGATAGCTTAAGTGACACCCAAAACTCCTACAGCTAGTGAATACCTTCAGTAATGTGTCACAATACAAGATCAACTCAAAAATATAAGTAGCCCTCCTATATACAAATGATAAAGAAGCTGATAAAGAAATCAGAGAAGCATCACTCTTTACAATAGTGTGAGATAACATAAAATATCTTGGAGCAACACTACTTAAAGAAGTGAAAGACCTGTTCAACTAGAAATTTAAGTCTTTAAAAAAGAAAACAGCAATTGGAAAGATCTCCCATGCTCTTGGATAAGTAGAATCAACATAAAAAATGGCAATTCTACCAAAAGTAATCTATAGATTCAATGCATTCTCCATAAAAATTGCAACAGAATTATTCACAGACCTTGATAAAAAGAATAATCATCTTCATATGAATAAAAAACCCAGAATAGCCATAACAATCCTGTACAATAAAGTATCGCCCAGAGACATCACCATTCCTAACATCAAGCTCTATTATAGAGCTACAATAATGAATACAGTTTGATATTGGAAAAAAAACAGGCAAGTTGACCAATGGAATAGAATCAAAGCCCTGATATTAATCCACACACCTCTGAAGACATGATTTTTGACAAAGAAGCTAAGATTATACAATGGAAAAAAGAAAGAATCTTTCACAAATGGTGCTGGCATAACTGAATGTCATTGTGTAGAAGAATGCAAATAGATCTATATCTATTCTCATGCACAAAACTCAAGTCCAGATATATTAAAGACCTCGATATGAATCTGATCACACTGAACCTGATAGAAGAAAAAGTGGGAAGTGTCTTCCATGCATCAGTACAGGAGATAACTTCCTAAATATAACAGCAGTAGTAGAGATACTGAGACCAACAATAAATAAATGGGACCACCTGAAACTGAAAAGATTCTGGAAAACAAAGTACACAGTCAACAAGACAAAAGCTGCCTATTGAATGAGAAAAGAACTTCACCAACACAATATCAGACAGAGGAATGATATCAAAAATTTATAAAGAACTTAAGGAATTAAACATCAAAATTGTAAATAATCAAATTTAAAAATTAGATATGGATCTAAAGAGAAAATTCTCAAAAAAAATTTTCAAATGGCCAAAAGACACTTAAGGAAATTCTCAACATCCTTGGCTATCAGGGAAATGCAATTCAAAATGACTCTGAGATGCCATCTAACACATTTCAGAATGGCTGAGAACAAAATCACCAATGATAGCTTATGTTGGAGAGGATGTGAAGTATGGGGAACACTCCTCTATTGCTGGTGGGAATTCTAACTTATACAACCAATCTGGAAATCAGTATGGTACTATACCAAAAAATGTGGAATCAATCTACTTCAGGACCCTACAATACCACTCTTGGGCATATACCCAAAGGGTGCTCAATCATATTACAAGGACATTTGTTTAACTATGTTCATAGCACCATTATGTGTAATATCCAGAACACGGAAACAACCTATATGCCCATCAACCAAGGAATGGATATAAAACAATGTGGTGTGTTTACAAAATGGAGTACTACTCAGTGTTAAAATACAATGACATCTTGAATTTTGGATGCACATTGATGTAACTAGAAAAAAAATTCCTGAGCAAAGTAACCCAGACTCAGAAAGATGAACTTAGTATATATTGACTCATAAATGGATACTAGCTGTAAAGCAAAATATAACAAGCCTATAGTTAATGACCCTTAACTTAGTAACAAGGTGAGCCATAAGAGAAACATATATAGATCCCCATGGGAAAGGAGAAATGGACAACATCTCCTGACAAAATTGGGAGCATGGGGGTGGGGGGAGAAGGGAGTGCATAAGAGCAGGAAGAGAGGAAAATTAGAGGGGGAGAAGAACTTGAGGGAATCTGATATTTGAATGTGGGAAAGATGGAGATGGAGAGCAAGGAAAGAGATATGTTGACTGGTGGAACCATTTTAGGCCTATCAAGAAACATGACCCTAGAGAAATTCCAAAAAATCCACAGGGATGACCCCAGCTAAGACCCTAAACAATAGGAAGAGGATGCACAAACTGGCCTTGCTTCATAGTCAGATTGATGACTATTTTAAATGACATCATAGAACCTTCATCCAGCAACTGATGGAAACAGAGGCAGAGACCCACAGTGGAGGACTAGGCTGAGCTCCCAAATTCCAGTTGATGACTGGGAGGAGTAACATTATGAGCAAAGAGGTCAAGATGCTATGAGGATACTCACTGAAACAGATTACCTGAGCTAAAAGGAGCTTACCAATTCCAGGCAGACAAGGAAGGAACCAGCAAAGGACCAAGCTAGACCCTGTGAATGTGGGTGACAGTTGTATGACTGGGGCAGACTGTAGGGTCACTGCCAGAAAGACCATTTTTGTCCTTGCTGCTTACACTGGCTTTTTGGAACCTATTTTTTGGATGGATACTTTGCTCAGCCTGGACATAGTTGGGAGTGTCTTAGTCCTACCTTGTATCAATGTACCTTATTTTCCCTGGGGACCATAGCCCTCCTACACATGTGGTTCCTGAGATGCAGGAAGCATTTCCCTCCAGGCAACCCAGTGGCAGCTAAATGAACATGTTACTTGAGAGACAAGAAGGAAACACCTACCTGCCCAGAGAGTTACTTCAATGGCATATGAATATGCATTTGACAATGTTACAGATTATTCTGGTCATAGTGATTCTATGAGTGTACTTGTTATTCATATCCTTTTTTTCCTTCCATACCAGTGGCTTCTGAAAATATAAATGTGCTGTATATGAGTATTCTTGATATGCTAGAGTGGGCAGGCATTGAAGCTGTAATGCAGATTATGGGGAAAAAAACCTGACTGATAAAACAATTGGGGAAAATGCAGGAATTGTTCTTTGTCTGATTATAAAATTGGCAAAAGAATTATACTGAAACAGAAAGGAACTTGGCTATAATGAACAAAGTTTATAAAGAACTTAGGGCTTTAGGACTGACTGCCTATGACTTCATAAATCAACATCTGAACTGTGAAGAACAACAATGGGAAAGGTACAGCAGTGAAATATAACCCACTGAACTACGCTTCTGTAAATTTCAAACAGTTAGCCTCTGAGGTAAAATCCTGAGAAGTTGTTTTATGATTAACCCAGCTAAAAATTAAGAATATACTTACTAGCATGGGACTTGGGAACAGGAAAAATATCATAATGAATGATGATGTTCTGATTTCAAAGAATCTTTATACTTCTTGTGAACTGATTTGCCCATGTAATGATTAACCTGTGGCAAGAAAACAACATTATTTTCTTTGTATAAAATTTACAAGAAAAGACTGAAGTTTGTAGCTCCTGGCAGAAGAAAAAAGTAGTAGAAGAAAAAAGAAGAAGAAGAAGAAGAAGAAGAAGAAGAAGAAGAAGAAGAAGAAGAAGAAGAAGGTGGAGGAGAAGGAGAAGAGAAGAAGGAGAAGAAGGAGAAAGAATAAGGAGAAGAAAAGAAGGAGAAGAAGGAGAAGAAGAAGGAGGAGGAAGAGAAGAAGAAGAAGAAGAGGAGGAGGAGGAGGAGGAGGAGGAGGAGGAAGAAAAAGAACTTGCCCTGCAGATGATAGCCTGTCTGCTTGCATCAGAATCTTGTGTTCGTGTACTCATTTTGCCTTCCAGACATCCCAGATACAAGAACCACTTCTCTGCAGAGGCATGAATGGGGAATTGGGTGTTACAGAAGGTGGAGGGAATGGGAGGAAGAGATGGAGTGGAACCTGGGATGGTATGTAAAATGAAAAAGTTAATTTGTTTTTTGACAAAAATGAAATAAAATAAATAAGTCAGGCAGTAAACAAAAAAAAAGATTTGCTCATTTCTTCTTTACAGGCTTCTATCATATACATATGATTGTATTTAAGGTCATTTTCTTCTGCTTCAGCTGTATTGGAATATACAAGGCTTTCTGTAGTAGGATAACTGGGCTCTGAGTATTGGTAATTAGTCTTTACACTGGTATCTAGTCATCTGAGTTTGGGGGCGTTATCATTGTATTTGTGGGCTTCTGGATTTAACTTTGTTGGACAGATGCTTCTTTATTGTTCCCCCCCCTTTTCTGTTTCCTCTCTGTCTTCTGCCCTGAGTAGCCTGTGGTTCTTATGACTAGAAAGTCTTCTGGTCCAATAATAGATCTTCACCAGGGGATTGGTAATCTGCTTGGCATATAGAATTTCTGAATGCTTCTTTTCCTTCTAAGATTTTGGAGTTCTGGGAACTGGTATAACGTCTGGAGTTCTGAATACAAGTGTGGTCTCTTGGGTTCCAGGTATCTGATGTTCCTTATATTTCTAATATTATCATAGTCTCCATTATAGTGTCTTCTGGTGTTCCTATGCCTATGTGGCCTCTAATAGAGCAAGAGTCATCTGCTCGTTTGTGGTCTGGGATGTAGATCCCAGAGAGGAGGGGCTCTTGAGTACTACTGGAGAGGCTCTTGGTTCCTAATACTAGTGTGGCCACCTTTTATTGGTAGTTTGTGAGCTGGGATAAGGAGTCCAGGGAACAAAAAAGCCCAGGACCAGATGGTTTTAATGCATAATTCTACCAGAACTTCCAAGAAGAGCTGATACCTATACTCTTTAATGTGTTTCACATAGTAGAAACAGAATTGACACTGCCAAACTCTTTTTATGAAGCTACAGTTACCCTCATACAAAAACCACACAAAGAATCAATCAGGAAAGAGAATTACAGACCAATCTCGCTCATGGACATCGATGCAAAAATTCTCAATAAAATACTGGTAAACTGAATCCAAGAACACATCAAAAAAAT
>JAQHUG010000359.1:1127315-1137317 GCA_028555095.1 Dicrostonyx torquatus
CTTCTACCCCTATTATTCTTAGGTTTGGTCTTTTCATGGTGTTCCAGATTTCCTGGATGTTTTGTGCTACGAATTTGTTGGATTTGTTGTTTTCTTCAATCAGTGAGTTTATTCTCTCTATCATATCTTCAGTGTCTGAGATTCTTTCTTCTATCTCTTGTATTCTGTTGGCTATACTTGTCTCTGCAGTTCCTGTTGGTTTATCCAGCTTTTCCATACCCAGCCATCTCTCGGTTTGTGTTTTCTTCATTGCCTCCCTTTCAGTTTTCAGGTCTTGAATTGTTTCCTTCACCTGTTTGATTGCTTTGTCTTGGATTTATAGGGTATCTCTGAGGTATCTATCTATTTCTTATAACTTTTTGTTAGTCTTATCATCCCTTTCTTTAAAGGAGTTTTTCACCTCTTCTTTAATGGTCTCTATCACTTTCATAAAGTTACTTTTAAAGTCGATTTCTTCTACTTCTTCTGGATTAGGTTGCTCACGTCTTCTTGTTGCATAATCGCTGGATTCTGGCATTGTCATGTTGCTTGTCAGGTTGTTGGAGGAACTCCTGGCTTGGCACCTGCCCATCCTTTCCCCTCCTATTGAATCAACTGGTACTCGACAAGGGCCACTTGCTCGGTCTGGATGCATCTCTATCAGGGGCCTTCGCTGGCCCAAGAACCTGCCGAGCTCCCCAGATCCTGATCGGTCTGGGTCAAAAGCCCTCTAAAAGGGCCTGTTGCACACAAAAGGGCGGGCTTCCCTGCTCTGTGCAGCACACAAAGCCCTGGCCTCTGCCTGTAAACAGGCTTAGTTTCTTTTGGGAACCAAGGACCCCGCCACAGATTAGGGAGGGATGCTGGATGTAAACTTGGGTGTGCTAAGCAGAAAAACCAATAGGTAGGGAAAACTCCCTTAATGACCCAACGGTTTAGGGGATGGGAGGGTGTCCTTAGTCCCTTCTGGGGCCAAAGACCTAGGCACCTGGGCTGGGACCCACTTACCCTCCAGGTCGGATGGTTGGATTAGAAGCCCTCTCCAAGGGCCTGCCGCACTCAAAAAGGGCAGGCTTCTCTGCTCCACGAAACCCTGTGGCTTTGTACAGGCACCCTTTTCCCTCAAGGCCTCAGCCGAGAACAGGCTAAGTTCCTTTTGGGGAGCCGAATACCTTGCCACTGATGGGGACAGATGCTTGAATGTGAGCTGTGGTATATTAAGCAGAAAAGCCAATATTTGGGGGAAGCTCCCTTAATGGTCCAAAGGTTTTGCGGATGGGCGGGTGTCCTTAGTCCCCTCTGGGGCCAGACACCTAGGCAGCTGGGCTGGGACCCACTTATCCTCTGGGTCCGATGGCTGTATCAGAAGCCCTCTCAAAGGGCCTGCCGCAGTCAAAAGGCCGAGCTTCTGTGCTCCACAAATTCCAGTGGCTTTTCCCTCAAGGCCTCTCAGCCCGGGAACAGGCTGAGTTCCTTTTGGGAACCGAGTACCCTGCCACTGATGTGGACAGATGCTTGAATGTCCAGCTTTATGTCTTTTCCTCATGCATTTTGTCTATTTCAAATTAATGTTATTATAGAGTGTGAGGTTAGGATACACCTTTACTTATCTGTATGTAGCTGTCTACTTGGCTTTAATTACTAATTTTGACAAAGGGTCTTTGCAAGTAGAATATCCTAGGCTTGTTCTTGTAATCATTCTGTGCCAGCTTCTTGAGTCCTGCCATTACAAGTATGTATTGTTAAATCAGAACAGTTGCTACCGAGGTCATGCTCCCCATTCTAATAACAACTATCAAATTCCCTGCTGAAATTTTGTAGTCCTAAACTCCTAAAGAGTTAAAAAGTTTCCACTGATAAAAAAAAATAATAGTGATTACACAGGCTACATGGAGTATGATGGATATACATCAACTAAACGGCATACATAATCTTTGCTTGTTTGCACTACCACCTGAGAACCAAAAACACTCTGACTGCAAGTACGTACAATAGGCTACCTATTAGCCATTTGATTTGAGACTTACCCATTTTTGAAACTAATAAAAGACTGAATCTCTCTTCAGAATTTTGATAATGTTGTCTGGAATACGAATAATTTTCCTAGAAAGTATTCTCTTAATAGAGACAATCAGACTCAACATTCCTTTATAAAATCTAATCTAACATTTCCCTGTTAGCCTTGAAGACTTTCTTATCTCCATTAAATAATATGGTTTTTCAATAAAAATTAGATAGATATAGGTGCATGGGATTTTTGAGTTTCAATTTCATCTTGATTATATAATTTTTATACAACCATAACATAATTGTTTAAATTGATTTGTGTTTCTGAAGATGGTATGATGAGATATTTCTACTTTATCCTTATTTTTCAGTATTGTTTGGTTATTTTATGTCCATTATATTTCTAAATGTATTTCAAAATCAGCTTGTTATTTTCTATTAGCAAAATTCCATAAGCATTCAAATAAGGATGCATGTTTGTAGTTACTGTATTTTCTTTTTATCTTTTATTTTCTCTTAGTTTAGTATAGTCTTGATATATTTCTTTTTATATCTGCTACATAATATATATTTTTATCTTTATATACTATGTGTGCATTATTGTATAGCGACTGAATGAGCATTAGATATCCTGGAACTCAAGTTACAGATAATTGTAAACCACAGTGTGGTTTCTTGGTACTGAAACTTGATCCTCAGTCAGAGCAATAATTCCACTTAACAACTGAGTCATTTCTTCAGACCTATATATTCTAAATTAGAATGGAAAAAGTTATTACAGGAAATAAAACTGGTGAAACAAAGGAAATTCCTTTTATATACTTCTAAAAGTGGGGAGATAGCTGAAAAGAGAGAAGGTAAACAAGCTTGAGGTTTCTACTTGCTAGGAGTTTATGAAAAGTGCTAGATAAGATATAAGGACACAAACCAGGATGTTTTGGTCAAGTTTGCAGGGAGATTTTCAAGAATAAGATTCTAGGCAAAGTCTCTGATTCCCTGGATGGAGGCAGGGAAAGGAGTGGTGATGAATATAAGTTATCTTCAATACCTCCTGGTTTCAATGAGATTTTCCTTGCAGACTAATGCATTTGAACACGTTTACCAGTTGAGTGCTATTTGAGAAAGTTATAGATATTTAGATGGTTGAGCATTTTTGAGGAGGTATGTTACTGAAGTCAGTCTTTGAGGGCTAATAAACAAATCACACTTTCTCTTCTATGTCTTTATTGTCTGTGAGTGGATGAAATATGATCCCTCAGATCCTTGTTCCTGTCCCCATGTCATTGATTTCCACACCATGATACTCTATCCCTCTGGAACCATAAGCCATAATAAATTCTTACTTCCTTTAATTGATTTTCAGTCATGTAATTGTAAAACAGCAATAGAAAAGTAACTAAAATACCATCTTTTATATGAAGTCACTTCCTCAGATGAAAGATTCTAGCAAGTGTGAGTATTTTAGCTAGGTATTCACCTAGAATGTATCAACATGGAGCCCCTTGGTTTCTGTGAAATGGAAAAGGCTGCTTATCGTGTGGCCTGAAAGGCTGCTAGATTTGAACACTATATTTTTAAAGACACAACACTTAACTCCAAAGATAATAAGGTATTATTTATTCTGAGAAAATATAAATGATCATTTTTCTGGACCCATGGGTTCTGGTTACATGGAATGAAATACTGCACTTGGAAATCATGATATAATGTTTGATTATTGTTTGGTTGTTATTGTTGTTGTTTTGCAATCACAGAACCAATGAAATAACACCTAAACAAGAACAAATAAATGTGATGCATTTCCCAAATTCACTATTGAGATATGAGGGTTTTAGAAAAGTGTTGAAGTTTCTGGTATAAGTTTCAGATGATATTTGATAATATTTTAATTTCTGTCAGTGACAGCTAGTAGCTACATTTGTCAAGGCTTTACCTGTTAATCAAGATGATATTATGTCAGATTGATACACAAGATTATGATAAATTCCTATTAGAGTGACAAATTGAGGTTGAATAGCAAGACAAGGAAAAGTAAGGATTCATAAGAAAAAGGAATGAATCTTGTTGAATTACAGTACAATTAACAACATTTGCTCTAAAGATCGTTGACATAAAGATATTATATCTTTTTACATATATTTTAAATATGGTATAACAATTAAACATGCTTAACACTTAGGACTTTCTGATATTTCATACTCGTTTCCTAGATACTTTCTGGGAGTTTTACAAAAAAGTATCAATCCTTGATTATGGTATATGCATCTTAACTTTTTCTGAAATTCTTTCAACCTAGGATTTTAGCTTTCAACATAATCCAGTTGAACACACACCAGGAACCATCTTATGGCATCATTTACTTTTTTAAAGTTCCTTTTTGCAAGTCTTTGAGCTAGTAACTTCAGAAGCCACTTTAAAGCAGTATATTTTATTTACTGTTAAAGACATTCATGATTCTTCTTTGAGAAGTCCTCAAACAATCATTTGGGTTTATTGAACTCTTTTTATGAGTCCCTCTCTTCTTTTAACCCCATTGCATGAATTCGTTTAAAATGTCATTTTGTAAAGTTTAACTGTTTCATACTCTCTTTCCCTGGAGTTTTTATAAAAAATATAAATAAGGATCAGTTGGGCTTTGCATGAGCAATGTTTCTTAAAGGATATCAGAAACTGCCCAGGGAGCTTCCTTAAGTGTCAGGGAAATGTCTCTTTGTGACCACAGCAGTTAACATAATCTTAAACCCAGATAAATTGGTTCTGGATATACAGCATTCCAGTTTTCAACACTCACAAAATTCTAAAGATTCTTCAGAATCTTCATTTCAGCATTGAAAAGAATTTAGCTCAGATCTTTAATATTTCTTTTTGACAAGCAAAACTTTGGATATGCACAGGCATGATGGATGTGGGCTGAGATGTTTCTTTGAAGTGTCTATTAGTCATATTTGGCTGTTAAACCTTACAAAATTGCCAGGTGATTGCTCTTTTATTGACAAGGAATCCTAAGCTATAAAACCCTCTACCTACTAGACAAATAATGGTGTGACTAATCTTTAGTATTGAAGCATTCAGTCTTCTTCTATTGCTCAATATTTGGTAGTTACTGTAATTCTATGTAGACAATCTTAGTTATTTTCTTCACTGATTATTCAAGCTACCTTGCCTGTAATTGAGTTTTTATAATTCATTCTACTCCCAAATATATTACAATACAAATTTCTCTTGGACTAGAGGTTTTTCTCTACTCTGTTGTAAATAAATGTAGTTATTTTGAGAAGAGATTGAGGACTACTGGTATTATTTAATGTTTTACTCTACATCTGTATAAAAATTCAGAGGCAGGTCATTTAAGCCAAGTATGGGAAAAATTTAAACATGCTTTTCTTTTGAAATTTTAATTATCTTTTAGAACTTCATATTTCCTTTTCTAATTCATATAGTATATTTATAATACCCCATTTTCTTCCAACTCATCCTATGTAAAATTTGTGACCTATTATACAGAAAACAAATATCTTCAAAGGATACCAGTGGCTTTCCTCACCCTGTTCGCTGCCATCTTTAAAATCCCTTGTACTTAAATATTTCAAAACAAAGTAAAATTTGATTTATATACTTCCACTTTATTTAGTAATGTTACTCATAAAGTGTCATTTTCTCACTAGGATGCTATTGTAAGATTTAGAACATGAGCTTGTTGATATATATACAGCCTTCTGAGTTTATTTAGTGTCCCTTGTATGCATGTGATTAGGGATGACTGCTTGGGATTTGATAGCCTATCGGGGAGTTAATCACTGAAGAAGACTGATTATCCATCTCTCATAAGATGTTAATTGCCTGTAGCTCTTCATCTAGGGGTAGTCTTGTGAGATTTTTGTCATTAGCATGCCAATTTGTATTGTCAGTTTTTATATTTTATTTATGCATTTTAAACATAATTTTAAAATTTGATTGTTTAGTTGTGAATCCCTTTACTTCCACATCTGCCATCCACCCTTGTATATTCCCCCCCCCAAAGAAAAAGAGAAAACAAATATATTCTGCTTCTCCAGTTTCCTGCCTTTCCATCATATATACTTTTCTCATGGCAGCCCTGGGAGCTGCAGCATGACATGTAGCATAACCTTTCATCCAAAAAGCTTCACTTAAAAATGTTCATTTCGATGAATTATTAGTCTGTCTTAAGGCCGCTAGTATCTGTACATTATCAGTACTTTACCCTTACTATAACTCTTCTTTTATATACCGTTCTGGTCCTGCGTCAAAGGAATCCCCATCTATGGTTGCTCATGTCTAGTCCTTTTACCCATTCCAGCAGGTCGTAAATGGGATATATGTTGAGGTGGGCCAACTCAAAGCCCTGGATATGTGCCTGGGTTGTAGCTGAGTTGTTCAGTCTGGGCTTCCAAAGGGACCCTCAGGCAAAGGTCCAGGCCATCTCTCCTGTGACTATGCCACCAACACCAGTTCATTCACATGCAGGACTAGCTATCTTATTGGTGCAGCTGTCTATGGGGGACAGTTTTCCCAATACCATCAAAGATCTGGGCCAGCTCTTCTACACACACATCACTAGGCCAGTTCTGGGATGGGGATCTCTCTAGTTGAGGTAGCCAGTGAGGGGTAGGGAAAGTTCTCTGGTACCCAGGCCACTGGGGTCAACACTCTCATGGCCCCTGGTGGGCTACAAGCATCAACAGAGACACTAGCTATAGTAGGAACACAGGTCCACACATGGTCATCTGCCACATCTCAAGCCTGGGCATCACCATAGGTGTGAGTGGTAGGACATGTCACTTAGACCAATAAGGCCAGTGTGGTGTGTGCAATGATTTCAGCCACAAAACGCTGATACATCCAGGTCCTAGGGGTAATGCAGGTGTAGACAAGCCCTCAGGCAAAAGTGCCTAATGGTCCCTGAGGATGTTAAAGGGCCCCACGTGATACACGCATGACTCAGCTAAGCCTTTGTACACATGCATGGTTCCATCATAAGACTCAGCTAAGCCCTTGCCCACATGCATGAGCCTCATCATCTGTGTATGACGTACCCACATAAACCTCCTGTGCTCATAGCGCACCATCTTCCTCTCTCTCTCTGCACACTGACTTCCCAGGCCTGTGCACACCTCCTCTAATAAACTCCTAAGAGAGTTTTTTATGTGTTCCATGTTTCCTTCTAACTCACACCAGGTAATTGCAGTGTGGCCCTTGAACACTGACATGGCTTAATGTGGTGGACTAGACCCTAGAAGTCTGCACAGGTTTTGGTTGTAATACAAACAGTGAGACATCATCATAGACTACTGCTACAGTACAATTGGGCCATGGTCCCAGACTGTTCCCTGGCTATAGCTGTGCTCCAGACATCCCCATGGCCTCAGTTGGCAGAACAGATTACTATGACCCCAGTGGCACCATGGCCTTCACATATCAGCCTGTCTTTCTGTGGTGGCCCAAACTATGGCCCTCTTTATGGCATTCAGTGGTGTAACAAGCAAGAGACATGAACATCGACCCTGGCTGCAGTAGGGCCATTGATCCAGATATGACTCTCAGCCACACCTTTGATCTAGATATCACCAAGACCTTTAGCATCAGCTCAGGCCCAGACATCATATGTCCTCATGTACCAGCATAAACCATCCATATCGACCTGTTCTTAAATGCCTTTACATTTCCAGTTCTGCTTCTTTCTTTCACTTCCTCCCTCATTTCCTACCACATACCTGTTCATATATGTCATACTGCCTGCCCCCCTGCCCTTGCTGGCCTGCCCATGCTTTGGGGTACGAGGTGTCACATAGCTTTCTTTCCATCCATCTGGGCCACGGGGCATTGTGTGTATCTGTTTTATTTAAGAGTGTTTAAGTAAGAAGACTTACAAGATGAGCACTTAAAAGAATTGCAAAGGCCAAAAAATGCAGGCCCATTTCCACTTATCAGCTGGTCAGAGAGTTTAGAGATTGACAGCATACTTGCATGTCCCAGTTCAGAATATGATTGCTTGGTTCTTTTGAAACTAAGATTGTTCATTCTAATAAGTCCATGCATCCTGACAGGTGGTCAGAATATGCAAATGTACTTCTACTCCTTCTTTTGTAACTATAAGGTCACCTGGGGATTGGTGGTCTTCAGTATATGTGATCTAAAGCACCTTTGCTACCTGATGCTAATGATTTGATGTCTCATAGTGATAAAGCCCTTGATTGTGTGAATCCTTGTATCATCATGTTAATTAAGTTTTTGTTATAAAAGCTGTGGAAGAATAAATGTGGGTGAATTTCAGGATTTCAGTCACTGAAATGCTCTCCTGATACTTTCTAGGTTTTCTGTTTTATTATTTTTATGTGTCTTAACGTTCTTTACATACATTTCTTCAATTCCCATACCCTTGCTCTGGTAAGAAGTATTTTTGTTAAGTCTGGTCCTCAACATAGAATGGTGGAAACAGTCCAAGTTCCCCTCGTCTTGCTTCTCCTCATATGGAAGATTAATTTTGTAAGTTAGAACAAATGATACTAACCTCCCTAAAGTCTTCTCAGTATGTTATGTAATGTAGAGAGTTCTAGTTACACAAATGAGGTATGAATGTTGGATGGAAGCCTTAATGAATCATTGTCATTTGTCTTTAGAAAATGGTTTATGGAGGGAGGATAAGAAATGCAAACACCTTTCTCCTGTTGGGAGAAATTCCTTAAATTGTGAAGTCTGAAATAGTCTGGACTGGATTCTTTTATGCTCCCTTTGGAAGAAGTAAGAAAAAACTTCATTAAATACCATAAACTCCTGTTTTTCTACATTATTGCTTTTTATTGAAGAGATACTTCTATTACAGGCAATTAAAAGCTATGTTTGCCAGAAAGTATTGATTTTCTCCTTGTATAGACAAAGCAAACTAAGGTATTAACATTTTTATTTTATGTCTATGTTCTTTACATTAGTTCAGATTTCTGCTTGATTTTGTACAGTTATGCTCATTTATGAAAAAAAAGTCTCCCTAACTTATCTCATTCCCCTTCAGGGCAAAATGCACAAAGAGTAATTTTTCTAAACTAGCAGTTAAATAGAGTTCCAATGGTGATGATTATTTTTTAAGAACCAAATTTACCCATCAATGGATGGTATCAAAATCTATTATCTTATAGAAGTAGAACTGATACAGTGATCAACCAGATCATATCTTAACTAGGAATGTTTAAATATGCATAACTCTTTTCAACTGCCATCACATTTTCTCCATTTATTTCTAATGTTCATGGCAGTACCCTGAATATAAACTTAGTATTTCCGAACCATTTTGTTGCTTTTACTAATATATTCAATCTCCTCTTACTGCTTTTCAGTAATATCAATGTCTGTTTCAGTATACCAGGATGTGTAGCACAGCATGCATGTTGGGGCTGTTAGAGTTAGGACTTTTAACACAGAATTATATTTGCATTTCTTCATTTCCTTTTTATCATTGGATCATTTCCATTGTGAAATACAAGATAACTGTTAACTCACTAGACAGTCCTTGGAATATGCTCTATCACCCATTTTTCTGTCACAGCATCAAAAATGCTGCAATTGTCAGTGTGCATCACAATGTCCAGCTAATTTTCCATTAGTGACTTCATTATATTTATTTGTTTTTCTAGTTCTAAGAATAAATTTTAAAAATGTTGTAAAAATAAAACAAAAGCGTCAATGTATTAAGGAGTTTTTTTATTGTTAAAAGAGAAATTTACATTTACTCCCTGGTGCAGGACAATTCTGTCAATCATGTTTTAAATAAATGCTGATTGGCCAGGCAGGATGTATAGGTGAGAAATCCAGACAGGAAATAGAGGTGGAGCAAGGAGAACAGGAGAAATTGGGAAGCAGGAAGCTTCCCTGGCATTCCTGCGCAGATCTCCAACAAGGCAACATGTAGCAGCCCAGCTAAAAGAAGGTACTGGCTATGTCACTGACAATGGGTTAATATAACTTATGGGAGCTAGTAAGAAGCCTGAGATAATGGGCCAATCA
>JAQHUG010000359.1:1161743-1171865 GCA_028555095.1 Dicrostonyx torquatus
TTTCCCCATCAGTGGGCTGATGTGTGTGTGTGTGTGTGTGTGTATGTATGTATGTGTGTGTGTGTATGTGTATGTATGTGTGTGTGTGTGTATGTGTATGTATGTGTGTGTGTGTGTGTATAAGGGAAGGTGAGGCTATATGATTGAGTTATATAGTAGAATTCCTTAATGAAAGAAGCAGAGTTTGATATATAAGACTCCAGTGGCCAGGTTGGGCTGGGTAGAGAGTGATAGAGGGAGTCCCATAGCAGAGCAGAAGTAAGTAATGGGGGAGTGAAAGTGAGTGCCAGAGTCATATGTTTAGGATGTTCTATTACTAGAGAGGAGTAAGGGTCTCAAGTAGCTGAAAGAGTGGCAGTAGCATGTTGAAGTCTGTAGAAGGAGACTTAGTAGGGTTCAGAGTAGTGGAGCATTAAGACTTCATAGCTAGGAGAAGTTGCATGTGAAAAACTGGGAAAACTAAGGGAAACTTTAGAGATAAGTTAAGAAAAGGCTTGGACATAGGGTACCTCTGTGCACTTACAGATATTGGCAAAAGTTGCAAAGGTCCCATATAATACTGGGATACTGGTTGCCAGTAGGTGGTCACTTTGATTGACTGACTAAGAGGTATAAAAGCCAGACTTGACTACAAAGGCAGGTAACTTTAGAAGCCTTTAATTAGACCCTGAGAGCATGGGAATGGGAGAGTGGATTCTGCCCCTCTTGTCTCTCATGAGGTGGTGTAGGGGGATGGAAAGATGTCCTCCTACATCTTGTTCCCTGTGCTTGTGGCAGGAGGGAGTGCTTAGCCAACTCTTCACCAGATGCAGCACTTGGGAGAAAGTTCCCTGCACCTTGCATGGGAAGCAGAGTAGAGCTGACCCTATTCACAGGTGTGTGGGTGAACTGCCTGGGAAACATGAGCATGTGAGATTAAAACCCACCTCTCAATTGTCATGTGGTGTTGTGGGTGAGGGAGAAATGGCCACCTTTGCCCACCCTTGCCACCTGTGGCAGGTTAAAGAGCTGGCCCTGAGGACATAAGAGCCAGAAAGTTGTCCCTGTCTTTCACCAGCTTTAGTACTTGAGAGAGCAGACCCTGTCCCTTTGGCACAATATAGCCAAATCTGATGGTGTGAGTGTGAGAAAGCTGGCCCCATTACTCATCTGTTGAGGGGCAGCATGGCTGGAAGAGAGAAGCCCCCACTTAACCTTAGTCCCTTGCCACTCCTGGCAGATGAGGGAACAGACCCTTCCCATTATGTGAAGCAGCACTCAAGAAAGCAGTCCCTGCACTTATTCTGAACAGCACAGTCTGACCTTATTGCCAGGGCACAGGTAAGTGGGCCCTGATAGTATGAAAGTGGAAAAATTGGCCACACTCCCTCTTTTTTACCCTGTGGTGGAGAGGCAAGGGAAGAAATCCCTCATACCATTGCCCTGCCTCCTGCAGCAGCCCAAGGAGTTGATTCTCTCCCTCACCAGCCACAGCACTCTGGATAAAGTTCCTTCAACCTTGCCTGAGAAGTGAAGTCGAGATGATCCTGTTAATAGGCATGAAGATAAACTGAACCTAACAACTTGAGCTCTCAAGATCTGCTACCACTCTACATTTTCCTTATGGTGATATGGATGAGGGAGAGATGTCACCCTTCACTTTTGGCAGTGTGCAGAGCTGGCACTGAGATCATATAAGTAGGAGGACAGTCCCTGCCCCTGACCAACTGAATGCTCAGGGAATCGGCCTCTGCCTCATGCCTGAGCAATACAGTAGTATTGGCTCTGATGATGCAAGTGTGGGAGAGACAGCCAAGAGGACATGAAAGAAGGAGAACCAGCCCCATGCCTTGGTCATTGATGCAAAGTGTGAACTAACTAGGGCAGTGCCAGAGAGCTCAATCTGGTATTGAATACGGAGAACTGGCAGGCTGACGAACCCTGCAATTACCCAGGCCCAGAACTAGGGTTATGAATTCACACACCCCAACTTCCACCTCATCTATGATCTGCTGGAGGATGTGAAGGGTTTTATGCTGGAGATCCAAATCTGCAGCATCTCCATGGCACAGCACTGTGGAATGTTCCAATACATTGTATGAATATATATCACTGTGATTGCTTTAATAATGAACCTGACTGGCCAATAACTGGATAGAATAAAGTTATACAGGAGAACCAGACTAAGGACACTGGAAAGAAGAAGGGCAGAGTCAGAAAAGTCACCAGCCAGACACAGAGAAGAAACTAGAAGTGCAAAGATAAAAGAGAGGTAATGCTACATGGCAGAAAACAGATTAATATAAATGAGTTATTTAAGTTATTTAAGTAAAAGTTAGCTATTAAAAAGCCTGGACTATTGGCCAAACATTTGTAATTAATATTAAGTCTCTGATTATTTGGGAGCAGCTTCCGGGACAAGAAAATCCCACCTACATAGGGAGGCCAAACACCTGGCACCTACATCCATATAAAACCTGAGAAGTCTTTTTTAAAGGTTTTAAACACATAAAAATGGATAGAAATGCAACTTTCAAGACTAATGTCTCTCATGTCAGCCACAGTACCAAGACATGTCTCCCAGTAGCTGCCTGCATGAAGAGCCAGCTGTCACCCACCATGCACTAACACATGCACTAAGCTAAGTTACATTGTTGATATCTGACATAGCAGTGTAAGATTCATCTCATGTGATCCACAAACAATACAGATGCTAAGTAAAGACAGATCCAGATGGAAAAAGTCCTCTCAATGGGTTATATTGTGTTTTAAAATACGTACACACTTGGAAAAGAAAAGAGAAGGAATAGAGATAGTCATAGATTTAAAAAAGTTTAAAAATAATAAAGTCCTTTAAAAAGTAAAAAAGTAATGAAAATATAATACAGCCACATGAAGATGGGAAATATATATAGTGTCTGGATTTTGTAATTGTTATGTTATTATATTGTCTTTAGAATTTCTGATTGTTAATAAAATCAGAGCTGCTAAGATACATTGGATTATGAAAACTGCTAAGTTAAATGATGCCTGCTCCAAGAAACACCAATTTACTTGAAAAAAAAGAAGATGGGCATCAAAGAATATCAATATGGAGTTTTCATTCTTTATGGTAAAAGCTAGGTATTTGGACAATGAAACTGCCCTTGCCTCAGTTGCTGTCATTATACTGTCCAAACTGGGCCAGCAGGAAACATAAGAAAATGACTGCCATACTTTGGCAAGACAAGGTAAGACAGTACTTTAAAATTCCCTGCTTCTTAAATATGTCTGTCAGATATACTAGGCCTGTAGATCAAAGTTGGTTCCCCAATATTACAAAAGAAGTTTGGGTGACTATCCAAGTATTCAGTTATTTCTGTCATTAGGTGACATTACATCCTTCTGGAGTCTTTGAGGGAATTCAAGACTAAATAATTATACATAAAATTTCCTTAATTATGATGAAAAGTAAATTAGATATAAAATTTTAGACTTACAAAGATAAGATAAATAGTAAAATATTTTATCTAATTTTGCCAAATACAAATGCAATCCCAGACTACTATACCAAGCAAAGCTTTCAGTCACCATTGATGGAGAAAACAAGATATTCCATGACAAAACCAGATTTAAACAATACCTGTCTGCAAATCCAGCCCTACAGAAAGTACTAGAAGAAAAACTCCAAACCATGTAAGCTAAATTCACCCACAAAAGCACAGGCAAGAGGTAATCATACTCCAACAAAACCCAAAGAAAGGAAACACATAAACACTACCACTGAACAAGAACAGAAATTAACAATCACTGGTCATTAATATCTCTTAATATCAATGGACTCAATTCATCTATAAAAAGACACAAGTTAAAAAATATATATAAAGCAGGGTCCATCCTTCTATTGCATATGAGAAAAACACCTCAACCTTAGAGACAAATTTTACCTCAGAATAAAGGGTTAGGAAAAGAATTTTCAAATCAAATGGACATAAGAAACAAGGGGGTGTAGCTATCCCAATATCTAACAAAATAGACTTCAAACTAAAATCAATCAGAAGAGATGGAGAAGAACACTTTATACTCATAATAGACACAGTCCATCAAGATGAAGTCTCAAACCTGAACATCTATTCCCCAAATACAAGAGTACCCACATATGTAAAAGGAACATTACTAAAGCTTAAATTTCATATCAAACCCCACAAACTAATCATAGGAGACTTCAATACCACACTCTCCACAATGGACAGGTCAACCAGACAGAAATTTAACAGAGAAATAAGAGAACTAACAGATTCCATAACTCAAATGGACTTAACAGACATCTACAGAATATTCCACACAAACACAAAAGAACACAACATCTTCTCAGAACTTCATGGAACCTTCTCTAGAACTGACCACATACTCTGTGATAAAGCAAACATCAACAGATACAAAAAAAAACTGAATAATCCCCTGAATCTTAGCAGATAACCATGGCTTAACGTTAGTATTTAACAAAAACACTATTGCAGAAAGCCTAAAAACTCATGGAAATTGAACAGGGCTCAGATGAACCACCCCTTAGTCCAGGAAGAAATAAAAAAATTAAAACTTCCAAAATGAAGGTACAGCATACCTAATCCTTTGGGACACTATGAAAGCAGTGCTATGAGGAAATTTTATAGCACTAAGTATCTACATAAAGGAAGTGGAGAAATCTCACACTGGTGACTTAACAGCACACCTGAAAGCTCTAGAAGAAAAAGAAGCAGACACACCCAGGAGGAGTAGATAACAGAAAATAATCAAATTGAGGGCTGAAATCAGTAAAATAAAAACAAAGAAAAAATACAAATAATCAATGAAAGAAAGAGCTTGTTCTCTGAGAAAATCAACAAGATAGACAAATTCTTATCCAAACTAATCAAAAGGCAGAGAGAGACCATCCAAATTAACAAAATCAGAAATGAAAACAGGGATATAATTAGAGATACCAAGAAAGTCCAGAGAATCATTAGGCCATGATTCAAAACCATATACTCCAGAAAATTGGAAAATTTGAAAGAAATGGACAATTTTCTAGATAGGTACCACATACCAAAATTAAATCAAGATTAGACAACAATTTAAAAAATCCTATAACTTGCAAGGAAATAGAAGCAATCATCAAAAGCTCCCCCCCCAAAAAAAATCAAAAGACCAGGGCCAGATGAATTCCGTGCAGAATTCTACCAGAACTTCAAAAAAGAGCCAATACCTGTACTCCTCAAAGTGTTCCACATAATAGAAGTAGAAAGAACACTGCCAAACTCTTTTTATGAGGCTACAGTTATTCTGATATCAAAACCACTCAAAGACTCAACCAAGAAAGAGAATTACAGATCAATCTCTGTCATAAACATAGATTCAAAAATACTCAATAAAATACTGGCAAACCAATTCCAAGAACACATCAAAAATTTATCCACCATGACAACTTGAATTAATCCGAGAGATGTACAGATGGTTAAACATACAGAAATCCACCAATGTAATCCACCATATAAATAAACTGAAAGAAAAAAAAAAACATGATCATCTTCTTATTAAATGCTGAAAAAGCATTGGAAAAATCCAACACCGCTTCATGATAAAGGTCATGGAGAGATCAAGGATACAATGAACACACCTAAACATAATAAAAGCAACATACAGCAAGCCATCAGCCACCGTCAAGTTAAATGGAGAGAAATTCAAAGTGATTCCACTAAAATCAGTAACAAGACAATGCTGTTTTCTCACTACACATATATTGAACATAGTTCTTGAATTTCTGGCTAGAGAAATAAGTCAACAAAAAGAGATCAAGTTGATTCAAATTGGAAATGAAGAAGTCAAACTTTCACTATTTGCTGATGATATGATAGCATACATAAGTGACTCCAAAATCTCTACCAGGGATCTCCTTCAGCTGATAAATACCTTCAGTAATGTGTCAGGATACAAGATCAACTCAAAAAAAATCATCCACCCTCCTATTTACAAATGATAAAAAAGCTGAGAAAGAAATCAGAGAAACATCACCCTTTATAATAGCTGAAAATAATATGAAATATCTTGAAATAATACTAATCAAAGAAGTGAAAGAACTGTTCAACAGGAACTTTAAGTCTTTTAAGAAAGAAATTGAAGAAGATACCAGAAAAAGGAAAGATTTCCTATGCTTTTAGGTAAGTAGGACCAACATTAAAAAAAAATGGCAATCCTACCAAAAAGCAATCTATAGATTCAATGCAATTCCCTTCAAAATTCCAACACAATTCTTTACAGAACTTGAAAAAACAATAATCAACTTCATATGAAAAACCAAAAAAGAAACAAGGATACCCCAAGCAATCCTGTACAATAAAAGTAGTTCCAGAGGTATCACCATCCCTGACATTAATCTCTATTTAGAGTTACAGTAATAAAAACTGCTTGTTGTTGGCATAAGAACAGAGAGGTTGAAAAATGTAATTGAATCAAAGATATGATAATTAATTAATACACTTATGAACACCTGATTTTTTACAAAGAAGGTAAAATTTACAATGATACAAAGAAAGCACCTTCAACAAGTGGTGCTGGAATAACTAGATATCAACATGTAGAAGACTGCAAATTGATCCCATCTATCTCCATGCACAAAACTCAAGTCCAAATGGATTAAAGACTTCAAAATAAATCCAACCACACTGAGCCAGATAGAAGAGAAAATGGGAAGTAGCCTTCAGTACATGGGAACAGGAGACAATTTCCTTAATGTAACACCAGGAGCACAGACACTGATTGCAACAATAAATCAATGGGAACTCATGAAACTGAAAATCTTCTGTAAAGCAAAGAACACTGTCATCAAGAAAAAAAGGCACCTACTGAATAGGAAAAGATCTTTCCAAACCCCACATCAGACAGAGGACTGATCTCTAAAATGTATAAAGAACTTAAAAAATTGGCCATCAAAATTCCAAATAATCCATTAAAAATGGGGTACAGATCTAAACAAAAAATTTTCAGCAAAAGAATCTCCAGTGACCAAAAGACACATCCTTAGCCATCAAGGAAATACAAATCAAAATAACTCTGATGTCAATGGTAACATCTTACATCATTCAGAATAACTAAGACCAAAAACACTAATGATAACTTATGCTGGAGAACATGTTTAGTGAGGGGAACACACTTCTATTGTTTGTGGGAAGGTAATCTCGTACAACCACACTGGAAATCAGTGTGGCTGTATTTCAAAAATTTGGAAACAATCTAACTCAGAACCCAGCAATACTACTCTTGGGCATATACCCAATAGATGCTCAATTATACTACAAGGACATTTGTTCAACTATGTTCATAGCATTATTTGTAATAGTCAGAACTTGGAAACAAACTAGATGCCCATCAACTGAACAATGGATTAAGAAAATGTGATGCATTTACACAATGGAGTACTACTCAGTGGTAAAAAAAAAATGACATCTCAAAATTTGCATGCAAAGAGATGAAACTAGAAAAAAAATCCTGAGTGAGTTAACTCATACCCAGAAAGATGACCATAGAATGTACTCACTCATAAGGGGATACTATCTGTAAATCAAAGAATAATGAGCCTATAGTTCATGACCATAGAGAAGCTAAGTAACAAGGTGAACCGGAAGAGAAAAATATATAGATCCCCCTTGGAAGGGAAAATAGACAAGATCGCCTGACAAAATTGGGAGCATGGGGGTGGTGGGAGAAGGGAGTGCACAAGGGGAGAAGAAAAGGGAAGGGGGAGGATAACTTGAGGAACAGGATAGTTGAGATGGAGGAAGGACAGAGATGAAAAACAAGGGAAGAGATATTTTGATTAAGGGATCCATTATGGGAATAGCAAAAAAAACAAAAAACAAAAAAACTAACACTAGGGAAATTTCCATGAATCTACAAGGATGACCCCAGCCAAGATCAAAGCCATATTGGAGAGGTTGTCCGAACTGGCCTTGCCCTGTAGTCAGATTGATGACTATCTGGTGTAGGAGGTCCTTCTGTTTTCTATTGCTTTCATTGGTTGAATAAAGAAACTGCCTTTGCTTTTCGATAGGGCAGCCCTTAGGTGGGTGGAGTAGACAGAATGGAATGCTGGGGCAGACACTATGCTTCTCCTGCCCAAGCTGGACGCTGGTTAGACTCATGCCGGTAAACCATGTCCTCATGGTGAAAACAGATTAATAGAAAAGGGCTAATTAATATGTGAGAGTTAGCCAATAAGAGGCCAGGCTAATGGGCCAGGCAGAATTTCAATGAATACAGTTTCTATGTAATTATTTCAGGGGTTAAGTTAGCTAGGCACTGGGAACGTGGCTTTCCCACTCCGGGAGCTTAGTGGTGGGACACAACCTGTTCCCTCCCTCATTACTACAACTATATTAAATGCCACAATGACCTCAATCTAGCAACTGATGGAAACAGAGGCAGAGACCCACAGCAGAGCACTGAGCTGAGCTCCCAAAGTACAGTTGAAGAGTGGTAGGAGTGAGAATATGAGCAAAGAGGTCAAGACCACTATGTAGACACCTCCTGAAACAACTTACCTGAGCTAATGGGAGCTCACCAACTCCAGCTGGACAGGAAAGGAACTAGCATAGGACCAAGCAAGAACCTGTGAATGTGGATGACAGCTATATGACTGGGGTAGACTGTGGGGCCACTGGCAGCAAAACCAGGATTTGTCCCTGCTGCTTATACTGGTTTTTCAGAATCCATTCTCTTTAGATGGATACCTTGCTTAGACTAGATATAGTGGGGAAGGGGCTTGGCCCTTCCTTGGAGCAATGTGTCTTGTCTTCCCTGGGGAGTGGGTAGGGAATGGGATTGAGAATGAATTGGAGGAGGGGAGAAAATCGAGCTGGGATTGGCATATAAAATGAAAAAAACATAATTTGTTTTCTTTTAAAAAGTAAAATAAAAATAAATAAATAAATAGTCTCTTAATTGCTATTTGAGAGTGTCTGTTTGGACACAAAAAAGCTCTGTCTATACAGGGAAACAACAAACTATCCAAGAGGTATCTCAGTGAGGGGTCAGTATTGATTTTGTAGCAGATATCTTGGGCTTTAAAATGGACCAATGACTCTGTAGTTAAGACTTGAAAGTAAAGACATATGGACAAAAGGGTATACAATTTCATTCACTGTATCACACTACAGCTGCCATGATGAGATTTTTTTCCTTATTTTTTCTTTTTATTTTCCCTTTTTTCCTCTTTTAAATTTTATTTCATTATTTTGACAGGAGTATGCAGGGGCAGAGGGTGGATACAAAGGAATAGGGACATGAATGGGATCGAGATGTATGATGTGAATGACACAAAGAGCAAATGAAAAGTAAAAAAAACTACTACCACACCAATCTTAAAAGAAAGCATATGCATCAAACAATGCTTACTCAGAATTGTTTTGAAGCATAAATAATAGGTTTATGAAAGCTATACATTGGATTATATGTACCTAGGGATTCTGGTATGCTAGTGCAATATCACCACTCTTAAATTTGACACAGCATCTCTCTAAGTTGCCAGAGAAACTTCAATTTTGTTCTCCATCTACCTCAATCTTCTAAGTAGCAAGAATTAGAAATGTACACCATTATTAGTTTAAAAAGTCAAATATTATGTTACAGTGTATATTTGCTTTACTTAAATAACATACAAAGTTTTGGTTTTGTTATTGAATTTCCACACATTCTTTGTTAAGGATAATCCACCTCCCTTACTCATCTTCTCAACTCTTGTGATTCCACCTACAGTAGTCCCTTTTGTATTCCATGCCAAATAAGTTCAATTAAAATCTCTCTATTTCTTCCTGAAATCTTTTTTCCCCTTGTATGGTTTCTTATCTTGTTTCAGAGCATGCACCCACACTCACAATCACATAAACACATGTATATACACAAATTATCTGGGATTTGAATATGAAGTAGAACATATGATATTTAATTTTGTGAGCCTAGGTTTCTTCACTTAAAGAAGTGATTTTCTTTTTTTTCAAATTTGATTTTTTTTATTACAGGAAAATTTTACATTTACTCCCCTTGTTCCCGGCCCTCCTGCTCCCTCCCCACCCCACCGCCCTCCCCCTGCTTCCTTAAGATGGGGCAGGATACCCTGCCCTATGGGAAGCC